>ML798429.1:54684-108376 GCA_009831015.1 Picea engelmannii
TAGATTGAACATGTGGGCATGTGTGGGCCCTTTACAAACTTTTAACTCTCCTAGTTTTCTGATCTAAGAAAGCAAAATTCAAACACTATTCTAGCTTTGTTGACATGTGGGCATGTGTGGGCCCGTTACAAGAATGCGTTTGAAAAAATGAAACTAAGAGGGGTCTCAAAAGAGACATTGTCCTCTCCTAAAATTTTTTGAAAATTTGTTAAGGGAAATGAGATCGTTTTCGCAATCCTTTTCTGGTTCTCACGATCGCTCAATGGCGCAAGAGAAGAGCATACTCAAGATTCTTTACTTTCGACTTTTGGTCCCAAGATGTGATTTTAGATGTGATTAGAATTGATGTTCAACTTAGATTTATAAACCAAAGCAAGCCATCCACGTGGCAAAAAGAAAATAAGGGAAAAACGAATTTTTATCCACCTAAGTGCCTATGTTTGTTTGATTATCCCCTTTATAAGTTGAGGGGTCTAAGTGGTGCAGTGTTTAGAGCATGCATATCATCATTCTTGAAAAGGAAAATGAGTTTTCCCCTCATCCAAGAGATTACAATGTCAAATTTTAGTTCAAATGTGTGACCTCTTGTGTGGACAGAGGTGCATATGGCACCTGCGCGCTGACAGTACTGAAGAACAAAGCGCATGTGCGCCCGACGCGCACCGGTGGGGTGGAATACCCGCGCGCCTGTGTCAAAAGTCCGAGAAGAAAAATCCGGATGGATTTCTCTCCAATTTCTGGTGAATTGACTAGTAAGCAGGTCGGCAGAGGCCGGTTTGTGAACCCGCAAGTTAATTAAATCAAAAAGGAAAGCAAATAAATCCCAAATGAGGGAGGAATTGATACCTTCACCCCAGTACGATCGCCAATCTGTTTGCACCCAATTCGTCACTGTGTGAGCAAATTATGAGTGCTTACATGCCCAGTTGGGCTCTGCTAGGCATGACAGCTGTAAGGTAAAAGGTTAGAAAGATAAACAACAAAGCTATTAACAAAAATTAAACTAAAACTAATAAAAACTATGAGCATATAAAACAAATACAAAATCAATGTAAATGGACCAATATCACCAATGTATAAGTTGATCTATTGATGAAATCCAAAGACACACAATGGAGAAAGNNGACTTGGGTCCCTTCCCTCTCCAATGGAAGGCTCTTGAGGCCCTCAACTGATTGCTCTCCTTACAAAGAAAAGATGGAAATGTGGGTGAAAGAACTCCAAGCTTATTCACTCAAGAGAGGGGTGAATAGCTTATGAAATGCAGCCTACAATGTTTGTTGCCAAAGAATGAGTCCTTAACAATCTCAGCAGCATAACAATACAAAGAATTCCTTGAGAAAATGGTGATCATTCATGGCTTTTTATAGCCAAGCATTGGGTCATAATGTAACCTCTTTAGAATGTGAAAAGGGGCTCTTTAGGGCTCATTTAGGTCTTTGACCAGCCCACCATGAGTATTTCGCTTGGATTTGGTGTCAAATCGACTTGGGAGCTGATCCATTAGTGGTTGGGAGGCCGACCAATTTCAATAAATGCGTCGTTTAGCAGGCGCGCGGGTTTTTCACCTAACAGCCGCGCCTTGTGCACATATGCGCACCTTGTACGAAGCTGTTACGCACATACAGGCGCGCGCCCAGAGGATGTAAAGCGCCTTTCAATTTTTGGGGTCTTTTTGTATAGTTTTTGACCCTTTTGCTATGCCGTGGAATAACCTTGTTCCATGAATGACTTCTTTTCTGTTTTGATGATGCGGAGTTCTTGTCGCCTTGTGCAGACGAAATTTCAGTGATAACAACAATAAAGCGAGAGCCTTATTCCTTAGAAGCCGTTAGTCTCCCACAAGTTCACCTGGCAGAGTGTTGACTCCAGAGGTTATTGATGTCTACCAAATCAGTCAAGAGGCGAGTGGCACCCTTGGAGCATGTAGTGCGTCCTGAAGGGCACGTCGCGCAAAGGAACAGATGAGGCGTGTGGCACCCTTGGAGCACCTAGTGCGTCTTGAAGGGCACATCGCGTTGTTGATGATAGAGGGATGAACCTAGATGGCCCTAAGTCAAATAACATGTTAATTAATTTTAAAACACTTTCCCTAATTAAATGTTACCCAGTACGAAAATTAAGGCCTAAGTCTAAATTACGCTAGTGGTTGAACCTTGTCTTCTCAAAAAATATATATAATAATAATAATAAAAATAAAAATGACTTAAATAACAATTTTGACCTTTGTTAAATCTTGTAACATGAAGGGAGTAAGAAATTAAGTTATGCATAAAAATAAAATTTGTGGTGATAAATGTAAAAAGGGGAATTAATTATTTTATCTTTTTGATATTTAGAAAAATAAAAAATAAAAAAAGAAAAGAAAATACTATTTAAATGATAAAAGGGAAAAGGCGTTAAATTCCACACTTGTCTTTTTGAGTTCTAATTAAAAGGGGAAAGAGGGAAAATCTTAAAATTTAGGAAACTAGGAAAAGAGGCAACATAAAAAGGAAAAAAGGGGGACTTAAGGGAAAAAGCGTAAGTCAACTTAGTCAAGAATCTACCATTTAAGAGCCTTCTAATTTTAAATTGAATTAGCAACTTCATAATAGGGAAAGCCTTTAAAACCTGAAAGGGAATTTGGGGACACCTAGGAGTGATTCTAGGAGTGACTCTAGGTGGGTGAGGGAAATAAGTTAATTAATTAATCAAAGAAACTAAATAATGGGGGAATGTAGGGGATGGGTTACACTTGTACAGAGAAGAATTTTTAGGAATTTATTTTTAAAACTTTAATTAAATGAGATTTTAGGAAAGAAAGGAAGATAAAAACTCTATATACTGAAGGAGGAAGAAGGATGAAGGATCATCTTCTGTTTGTGTAACGTTACACTGCAGAAATATCGACTTGATTGATTTACTTGTGGGAGTTGGGATACCCAGCTCGGAGAGGAGTAGTAGCTCGGCCTTGCGAGAAGAGATGGGAGGTAGACGAAATCTCTGGATAGTGTGTGTGGCCCCTATGCAGCTCGTTGGTTTAAGGGGGAAGAAGAGTACCCCTAGCATTGGCTGGGAGGTACCAGTGAGGTATCGATGGTTGATGAGCAGGAGCTACATGGAGCGCGTAGGAAAAAAGGCCACGGTATGACTTCTTCATTGAATGGTATATTGTTGTAGGTTTTATGATTGGATCTGCATGTTGATTATGTAAGTAGATTGGATGTTTAGATTGATAGCTAAAATTTTTCTTAGCCTAGCTCTTTTGTTGTCGTCTCCTATGGCCTTGTTTTCTCACATGTCATGACCGCCCTATGTGTTGATTGTGACCTTGAGGTTGTGTAGCCTTCATCCCTAGCTCACTAGTCCTCGCCTGAGCAGTCGGCCAGGAGCCTGATCTACAGTCGTCGCCTTAGCATTAAAATACCTATGGATCTCAACGCCCTGCTTTCCTGTGTGAGGATGGTGAAGTGAAGGTGAACCTATCAGCTGTCTACCTCTATAGATGTCCTTCCTAGATTGATGACTTGTGTCCTTCAGCATGGCCTCTGTGTATGGTTTATTTTGCTTCCTTGTTGTTTATTTTTGCACTTTGACTGATAGAATCCGTGAGATCCCTTCGACTAGTTATCCTTATGGCCCAGACATTCTCTTACTATTGTCAGCATCTTTATGTTGGTATCCCGAAATGTGAAAAGCATTTAACTTCTATCTGCATTGGTTTCATGTAGATTAACTTGTTTTTATTCTGCTGCATTGTCATTATGTAATGGAGCTAAAAACCTTACCTCTGCAATGGTAATTTTGAAACGGATGAAAAAAAAAACATATATATTACTCTTCTATTTTAAATAGTTAATGGATAAAAAAGGGGTATCACTTCCACGTTGGTCATTATGTAATGGCTGTAATATCTACCTCAGTGATAGTAAATATGTGACACATGGAAAGCGTTGCCTTTGCGCTAGGATGAATGATGTTTGCGTGTTATCTAGAGATGGAATTGTTTTACCCTGAGTTAATACGTATTACAGTGAGGAATGTGTTTTATGTTGACAGGAGTGTTCTCCTTGTACTCTGTATTCTTCCTTGTGGATCAGTGTTATCCTTCTTCTGGATTTCCTGCGGTTATATTCCCTTATCCGTGTTCTTCCTAGAAGATTTTACCCAACTTCCTTCATCTAAAAATTATCATGAGATTCTTAAATACCGCTGCGAAAATTTTGTTCTCTTTGTTGTGTGTTTTCCCTTGTCTGAGTTTCGTTTTCCCACAACGTTTTAGGAGGGTTCAGGCTATGTGCCTTCCCTTGTCCCCATGATTTGGGACTTCCACGAATGTTGGAAGTGGGGTGAATCTAGACCAGATTCAACTGATGATTTGTTAAGCTAGGGAGTCTGTGTCTTACCTTCTGCGTGACTGGCATCTTTGTCGAATGAACCTTGTCTCGCGGCTAACAGAAACCCATAGGTGCGATAGCATTACTGTTTTGAGCATGCATGCATCCCATACAAATTTAAGGGGCAGTTTTGGTAGGCACTGCACAAGCAAAACCCCTATGGCGATTGTGTGACATCCTGGTGGTGGCCGTGAGGTCTAAATGAAAGTAAATTTTATATTGATGAAATGACAATGTGAAAAGAAGTAAAAATTTTAATTGTTTGTTGAAATGACAATGGAAATGAAAGTTGTTTTGGCAGAAAATCTTAAAATGGAAGTTACGCCAATGACAGTCAATTTTTATTTGAGCCTTAACTTTTAGACCACCGTAAATATAGTTTCAATGGCAGACTGCAATGGCAGTAATTTATAGTTTTCATGTTGGGCCATAAATAAATTACTCAAGGTCCTTATTAAGTCAACTGTTTGTTTTATCTTAAATATTCTTAATGGATGTATAAGTTCTGGATTTACATTGAAGCGAGATTCGAAGTTATGCTTATCTTTAGATTTTAATTATGGGAGCACTAAGGTGTAACTATGTGTAGGATGTGACTTGTATGGATTAGTCGTTGTTGCAATCTACCTTACCTGACAGCTTATGTGTTGGACTATTATTTTACAACATTCCTCCATTACTTGTTAGCAATGATGAATTGTGGCAGAACATAGTATTATTAATTTCAAGGTGCACTTGTTTAGCTTGTTGATACTTAACTCACAATTATATCATGTATATATCATCTGTGATTTCAATTTATTTAAATGACAACGATATAATATGTTTAGTGCAACAATATCATTGCTGGAAGGCTATCCTCTAATAGACTCAGTTGTACCGTTGAATGCAATACCAATGTTCTTCCTAAGTAAAATACTTTGGTTATCTTTACATATTATTAAAAAGGATATAAGATTTTATTGGAGGCGAGATTTCAAGTTAAAGTTATCATTAGGTTCTAATGTTAGATATGTCATTTTTTATGTTAAATAAAATACCTTTTAATTATTTTTGAAAACCTTTAAGATTTGGATTTTTATTGGAAGTATGTAGTCAAAGTTATACCTTCATTAGACAATTCTTTCATTAGATTCCCTTACTATAACATTTAGAGTGTAAGTGTGTATAATATGCTACCTTATATAAGGTAACATTTTTCTTGTATGGGCGTAAATAAAACATTTCAATGTCTAATTTATGTAAAAGACTATATTAAGGTCAACTATAAACATTTTTGAAGGATTTATGAAATTTTGAGTTTTAGTGGGAGAAGGTGTCCTGAACGATCTTGATGTTGTCATTAGCTTAGTTGGCTTGGACTTGTTGTTTGGGAGGGGATGTAGACACCTCCTTGTTCCTAAGAACAGTCGCTAGGCCTGAGACCTTAAATCATCAAAATTGATGGGAACCTGAGCTTGAGCGTTGCTTATGTGTCCTGGAGGTCCAAACCATTGTAGGGTAGGACAGGTGGGTAGTCAATCTTATTTTTCGTCGGTTGATTGTCATTCATTGCTTCCAGATGCTTGATGTGCATATTAGGTCATTATGTTGTTGTCGCATTTGCATTCGTCATGTTCGTCGTCGTGTTGTGACGCAGAGTATAATGTCTTTATTACCCTTGTACACACACACAAAAAAAAAAAAAAAGAAAAAAAAAATTGCACGTGTTATGAGAGGTTTGTTGTCGTATGAAATGGGAGGTCTGTTACATTCACCAATTAACAAAATCCATGTTGATAGTGCTATCCCTCATCTTAAATTAGTAAAAACTAAAACTAAATGTAAGAATGAAATTTATACTACAATATCTTTTATGATTTACGAGTCAAAAAAGTCTAAACATCTTTTCCTCAAAACTTTATTAAAATACTATGTTTCTTCAACCAATAACATTGAGTAAAAACTAAAAGTAAATGTAAAATAAAATTTGTACTACAATATGTTTTATGATTTACCACTCAAAAAAATTCAAAACATCTTTTCCTCAACACTTTATTAAAATACTCTGTTTTTGCAACCAATAACCTTGATTTTGCATGTTTTTGAGTTGCATTATAAGTCCAAAGTTACATCTATAATAGTGCTCATAGGATGTTACTATGCTTATATAAACATAAAAACCTATGTATGAACCTCGATTAAAAAAAGTGATCCATAAAATCTATATAGACATTATTAGAAAAGTCCTTAGTAACATTTACCAAAATATCTTTAATGAAAAATAAAAATAAATGATAAAAATTGCAGACTCTCTAGAATTGTTAAATCTAGACACCAATTAAACATCTAAAACAATAATAATAACAAATAACAAATATTGATAATAATAACAAATATTAATAGGAGTTTATTGATTTATAAAACAAGGCACTGTTATTCCTCATAAAATTAAAATCCCCCCATTTTCATTTTGGTGCACTCATGCAAATAGAACATTTACACTTACAATCAAGTGTATGTCTTAATTGACTTTCACAAATATACTTCATTTGTATTTTATTAATTAAATATTTCCAAATTAAATGTTGTAAGTTAGACATAAAATTATTCAACTTCCAAAATGTATTATGTTGATCAATAAATTAAACTTAATTAATATGATCCAAAAAAACTAGTTATTCAATTAAATAAAATTTGATCTTTATTATAATTTTTTTAATAATAATTAAAAAACAATTCTCCATATATAATTAATCCAATTACCGAAATGAGGTTAAGTAACCATCTACGTGATTTAATAAAACATATATATTTAATCCAATTGGCCAAATGAGGTTAAATAACCACTTACATGATTTAATAAAATAATTAAATAATTTTTACAACCTAATTCTGACATGGCAGGGCTACTAGACTTGGATTAGGAGGAGGAATCGATGCCCTCTGGGAAAAAGAGGGGTTATTCCTCTTTGTCGAGGCATACAATGAGATCTATAATCGAAAAAGTGGGGCAAGTTTACCCATGGGAAATATGATAGATGTATCACCTGTGCAAACATCTAGATGGGTGTATGTCTTATTAAAAAATGTGTTAAAAAGTGATAAGTATTTAACTCATTCTATAGAAGAATATTTGTATGTAGAAGAGGGTTTTTAAAAAACCTTTGGTGAAAAGAGATATTCGAAATATATCTCTCTGAAGGTGAAGAGCTCTCCAGAATTTGTGAACAAGGGTAAATTAACGAAAGAGGTGGAAAAAAGTAAAAGAAATCAGAAAGTTTGAAGGTTTGTAGCGACATACCCATGTATGTCTTGGGGAAGGATGTCTCACTAGACAAGGTTGCGAGCTTATCTATGAAGGCATTGGTGGAGAATTTCTTTTACATCAATATGGAAAAAAACAAGCTCAAACAGTGGATTTAGGATGTTTGGAAGCCGAAGGTTGGTTATTTCCCTCAGTATAGTCTTCTTTCCAATCACTGGATTATCTTCCATTTCTAGTCTGAACAAGACCTAATAAAAATCCCTGAGACTCTATGGGTTATGGATAGAGGCGTTTTAAGGTTAAAGAAATGGGAACCAGGTTTTAATCCCTATTTAGATTTGTCCAAGAAGAGATGTTTATGGATATTGATGCCTAATTTTCCAATAGAGTTGTGGGTTTTAAATGTTTTTAAGGATATAGGAGACTATGTGGCTCGATTTGTTTATTTTGATGAAAATTCTCTTAGATTGAATGGGGGATGGGTTGATTTGTTTATTTAGATGGAAAATTCTATGTGGGTCAATTTGTGAAAAATTGGTTAGAGCACAAAGACCTGACCAAGGGCTCTTGGAGCATAGAGACTAGGCCAACGACTCTTAGAGCATAAATACTTGATTTGGGGGTTCCTCCATGATTTTCCTTTCATATAAATTGAGGGGGGTTGGGTGTGCCCCAAAAATGTTAACCATAAAGAGGATAATATAGTCTATGAACCCCAATATCATCCTCCTCTAGGAAACAATGGTTGATCGTGAGAACGCCAAAAATTTCTTCTTAAAATGTTGTCTGTCTTGGAATTGTGTGGCGAAAGATTCTTTTGGACTCTTGGGGGGTTTGATTTCTGGATGGAACCATCGAAAGTTGATTTTAATGCCTTCCATGTCTCTACTAGTATAATTTTGGAAGGTAAGATAAAATATGTCTCTTACCCTATAAAACTATTGAACTGTTATGGGCCATACAAAGACAGAGTTCCCTTTTGGCAACTTTTGGAGAACAATGGTTCCTTAAAGGAGGATAATATAATAATTGGAGGGCACCTTAGCTTAACTCTCTCTTCTAGGGATATTTTGGGGGACCAAGTAAGATTAGTTCCCCTCTCTAATTTTTATCCTCTTTGTTTACTTCAATAGGTTTATTTGATATTTTTCCAAGTCAGATCTTTCCAACATGTAGGAATGGATACAATGGACCAGAAGGAATTTAAAAAATACTATATTGTTTTCTTATGAATGAAGATCTTTTGGAGAACTAGATCAGATATAGATCTTGGGTCATAAACTCCTTTCTATCAGATCATAACCTTGTTTTCCTATAGTTTGAAGAACAAAAGGATACATTTCATTTCACTTTCAAATTTAATCATCCCTAGTTGATGGAGAATGATTTTAATTTTATAGTAAGATCAAATTGGTTGTCAATGTCTTCTTCGTAAGATTCTTCAGCTATGAATCAGAAAGTGTCCAAGATAAAAAAAAATTAAAAAAAGTTGTGGTTTCTTGGAAAAAGAGAAAAGAAAAAAGATGCAGGTTGAATATAGTGATTTGGAGCATAAATTAATAGATTTTGTGAAAATATTTCCCTCACAAATCTTTCCTTCTAATGTAAAAGAGGAGATCATAACACTTGAAAAAAGAAAACACGAGATTCTCAAAGTAGAGGAAGAATCGTGGCGACTCAAGAGAAGGGTCATTTGGTTGAAAATTAGGGATAGGAATACAAAAGATTTTCATAAATTTGAAAAGAATAGAAAGAATTATAATAATATATGTGATGTCTTGGATTTAGAATGGAATATTCAACATACAAAGACTGGGATTAAAGTAGATTCTCTCAACTTCTATAGTTCTCTTTATAAAGAAAAGGTCAATGAAGATAATTTAACCCAATTTAATGTGTTAAAAGAAGTCCCAATAGTCTTCACATATGAAGAAATCAATGAGGTTGGTAAGCATGTCACTCTTTAGGAGGTTGAGAAAATTGTAGAGTTGATGCCAAAGGACAAAATCCCAGGCCCAGATGCATGGACCCAAGAGATTTTCCACCACCTTTTTGATATTATGGGTAAATATATGTTAAATGAAGTGGAAGAGACAATATTTCTGTTAAGGTAAGTGGTTCACTAAATTGTACATTTCTAACTCTCATCCCTGAGGAGTCAAAATCATCTTCTTTTCATGAATATAGACCAATATATATATGTAACTTTGTCTACAAAGTTATTACTAAGATTAAAACCTCCAAGATCAAAGACAAATTGGCTTTAGGTTGTTAGACAATACAAGTATTTCAACAGAGGACGAAAACCTTCAGTGACCACTCACACAACTAGATCAAAGATCAACACACCAATGTTTTGACATGGTAAAACCCATATGAGGAAACATCCACGACCCCAGTCAATGCGACCACTTGGAGAAATTTATTGATGCAAAAGAAAAAGATTACAGAGAGATTTTACAAGATATTTTCTCATAATCGATCATCGAAAAATGAACCTCCATGCTCTTTAAATAGAGATCATGGACCAATTGGGTGTTAAGCCATAGATCAATGACCATTAAGATCCAGGAGAATATGAACTGTCGGATTACTGTATGTCAGGAACAGATCGTGACCATCGTATTTCCTAACTACAAATGCATACTAGTGCATACTAAAGAAACACACTTTTACCTAATGACACATTAGACCAAGTAGATCTTAACTAGCTCCTAATTGTCTAAATATCCTGACATCCCTCTTAGGAACAAGTTGGGATAGTATTGAAGGATTTACAATAGTGACATAATAGGAGAAGGAAGGAGGAATTAGAGCCTACCCCCCCTTAATGACAACTTACTGAACTCCTAACATAGATCAAAGTTTGGAAAACTTCACTTATGTAAGAGACTTTGTGAAAATGTCTGCAACTTTGTAATGTACCTCTAATTACCATAATTTTTTTTTTCTTTATTGTCATAGATTCTCAAATTAAAGACATATTTAATTATAGTCTTGCTACAAGGAGATTATGTGCTTCTACCTCCCACATTAATACTTATAAAATCTATTTTATAAGTGAGATTATAAAGCTTCACCTCATCCTTGAAACCCTCGACTCCTTGCAATCATACAAGTGTTTCTTTCTATTCTAACCGCGTAGGCTATACTTTTGTCCTTAGCAACTATACATATATATACCACAATGTTTATGCAACAACATATATATATGTGTGTGTGTGTGTGTGTGTGTGTGTGTGTGTGTCTATTGCCAAATTCTACTACGCCACAAAATATTTATGCAACAATTTATATACATATATAACTATTGTCAAACCCATTGCACCACAAAATATTTATGCAATATTCTATATATATAAACATAACTATTACCAAACCTATTGCGCCACAAAATATTTATGCAATAACCTATATCTATAAAGTCTATTGCCAATTGGTATAGCACCAACAAGGCTTACTGTGAGAAGAGTATTACGAATGACCCTTCATAAATACTAGAGTGGCCAATACGCTTCTTTGGGTATGGGTGGCAGAGAACTTAATGAACCCTTTTCTATCAACTTGGTCCTAGTATGTGTGAGTATAAGACGTGGAGATGGTAGTTAAGGACTAGTTCTCACATCACCCTTTTAGGGATAACTATCGTTCCCATCCGAACAAACTCTTGATATGAGGCTCCCTTTTCCTTAATGGAAGTCGATGAGTACAACGAACCCTAACCAAACTATAACAAGTAATCTGAACTGTCTTCCAATTCCATTTTCCCATGGATTGAGGTGGAATCAACTTTGGATATGGTCGAGAAAGTGTAATGACTCTTCTGCCAGAGTGTTTAAGGCATTCTGAAAACAGCCCCTCGGGATTATCATGAGTTTAATGTGTCCCTCTAAAATCTTTCCACCTTACCCTAGCTATGGTACTGCCACTAAGCATCATTAGACTAGTAGATGGGTGTTATAGGTTACCGTCTTCATTAGTCTTCTTTTGACATCGGCTCTGTGTACTTCCTGTGATTATGATCGAGTTATCAAACCTTCTTTGTAACTACTCAGTGCTTAAGTTGTGAACTCATTCTGGAACAAAACGTTTTGGGTGGACCTCTTCCATTGGGACTCCGCATCAACAAGGTAAGAGCATCTGGTTAGTCAAATTGGAAACCCTTTGTATTATAACAATCATTATGGTTACGAAGTCATTCGACGTCAAGTTTGCTTGACAATATATAGCTTGGATAATGGAAATGGTTATACATTTCATGAGGCCTTTGGTTTACCTTTCTTCAATGTTCTAGCCTTCAAGAGCGTAAGGATGACCACTTACCTAAGGCCACTCTGAAACCTTAAATCCTTTCGTTAGTGATACAGACCCCCAACCCTCGGGCCGAGATCCATGCAGAATCATTCTAAATCTTCCCTTGAGTCTAATTGACTCTTTGATTCCTCCACAGGGAATCCCACACACACAATGGTGTTTTTTTTCCATAGTTCCTTATGAGTATGCCCACATGATCAAACACAAGGCATCACCCAAACCTCATGACCACAATGAAATCGCGCCCTTAGCCAAATCGGGACTTCAGGTTTTGCGATTTCATGATTCTTGTTGTCGAGTTCTTCGGCTCTTCAACCTATCGAAACTCAAAATGCCGAAACACCAAATTGTTTGGCCGTGTCCTCCTCCACAACTATGTCGCATTTTGTGAATTCAGGAATTTCAGAACAAAGAATCCCAACAAATCGTCTTCAAAAATGATGAAATGTCGAATCCCGATGCGTTCAGCAAAGGCTGACTATGCAACTGTTATGAACGAGATTTTTTTGCTGATTCAGGGTTTCAGACTTTGCGATTTCACGAATCCTGATGCTAGTCTCCCGGCTCTTCAACCTCCAAAACTCTGAAACATTCAATGTTGTTTGACTCAACCTGGCGACGAGTACGTGCCACCTATCCACTTCGCTATTCTCTGTCTTTGACGTGGATTCTTGCCACTTGTTCCCTCAAGCTTCCCAGCTTTTGGGACTTGAACAATCCTATGACCTCTATTCCTCTACCCCTTTGAAACCCCTAACTCTGAAATAGCACCTCTACAGAACCAACGACAAATAGCCTCCCTTTTGATTCGACGGTCCACGTTATTTCAGGCTTTTGGGTACCTGGAGTTCAAAACTCTCGATCCCATAACGTTGTTTCCTCCGCTTGCCGACACCCGAAGTGCTGAAATCCTGAAACACCACCCAAGTCCTATCGTGACTCGTGAATTCAGGATATTCACTCCACTATGCCTTAACTCTTTGTCGTCAAGACCCCTGAAATACCGAACTTCAGATTTCCAAATTGCCGAAAATTCTACTCCTCATCTTCACACGCGAGAATCCATTTCATGATTCAGGAGTTCGAGTGACCAACGGTTTTGACTTGCACTTCGAACCTACAAACCCTGAAACACCGAAATAATATTGATGGTACAACAATCATGATCAATGGTCCATGTTGGATCTTACCTCCCGAATGATGGGTTCATCTAGTACTTAACCACCCTGCAACTCCTTTGGATCCTACGGTCCTCGCGACTTCGCAAGTTCTCCACAGAGAATTCCGACTGTCCATTTCCTCCTTTATAACTTCTGTGAAATGAACTAGTGTCTTTCTACTGGAACTTAACTTCTGCGAGGAAACTTCGGGTCCCATCCCCCTTTGAATACTTCAAAGGTACTTAACCCTCCTGAGCTTTCTCTTGGTGTAAATTCAAGCCTCAAAAGGGAACTCTGCTCACACTCCTTGAGAAATACCTTCAAATACTTCTGTGTATTTGAACTCTTGACTCTATGCACCTTCTGCAACAACAGTCTTTCACCTTTCAACCTTAGTTGATAAGTTCTAAGGCCTCAACTAGCCTATGCACACCTTGCGAATGTTTCACTGAACTCCTTGTAGGAACTTCTCTCAGGAAGAGAAACAATTGAAACTCATTCTCTTTCTTCTCTCAGACTTCAAACATTCAACATGAAATCATACATTCAACACAGTATTAAAGAAAATGCATAACAGAGAGAATAAAACAACTGTAAGCATACCATTCAACATGTATAAATAGAAAGCATCATAACACCATGAATCTAATCCAAAGCTTCATATATTAATTCAAAGCTTCTGTACATGGGTTCTTCTCTACAACTCTCTGTTATAGCTCTCTTCTTCTGCTCTATGCTAATGTTCTAATGAATACAAAGATGAGGGTGTCTATTTTCGTTTTCCCTCCTATGCTCCTAAAACTGTCTAATCTATTAACTCAAAGCTACCTACCTTCATTAATCAGACTTAATGTCCATTACATTAGACAGATGAGAGAAAATCACTCAAGATCTATTTACAGTATCTAGGCATAAATGTGAGTACGCCTCCCCAACTACTACATTAATATCTGCGCATTTATTTTCAAAAACATTTCAAAATATTCAAAATGTGTTGGTGCTCTTCCCAGCTGGCTTCCACCTTCATGCTCACTTGGCTGCTAACGATGCTCCTGCATCATTTAGTTACAGTTATAGTCCTCTTTGTTGTGTTATTGTATACACCACCCCTCAGTAGGTTACAGTAAAATAAACTCCCGTTTATCTGAGGAAGGGTAAGAGTCTTACGAAAGAGTCCCATCATGAAATGCATATAGCGTTGTATAATTCATCTTGTCTCTGTTGTGGTATCAATCTGTTGTCCAACGTTGAATTAAAAGACCTCTGTGATTTTTGGCATACTAAGATATCTTACAGTACCAATGAAATCTCCTGAAATTTCTCATATTCTATTTTTCATTTTCGCTATCCCTACGATTTGAATTTAGTGGCCAGGGGTTTCTGTGTCAATCGCTAAATTAATATTATATCCCCTATACATTGCTTCTGGTAGATCTATAACTCAATTGTTAAGTAGATTTTGTCCTGTGCGGGAAAAAATATGTTTATGAATACTATGTAAATATTTCCTTGTATTGTTTTAAATAGTTTCTTTTTGAATTGGTACGCATCACTAATTATGGGCCCTGTTTGATGCGAGGGTACCCATCAGTGAGTTATTGCTCCATCCATCCTCAGCCCCAAGCATTTGTCCAGATGGAAAGAAACAAGGGAAAAATTCATGCAATCCGAGAATCAGAAGTTAAGTAATGTCTTGGTATGATGTATTAATAAACAATTATCACTTTGTTCATGTTTTTCTTAAGTTTTCCGTATATATAATTTTCTAATCTTCGTATGGTGATTCTTCCAGGTTTTTCATCTACGCAAAGGTTTCAGATACTCATCCGCATGCTCGGTGCAAAAGGTATTTGAGTTCCCTTCTGTAACCCTTTCGAAGTTCAAACAGTCAGTGTTGCAATTTTACATCTAGTCATTCAGTGTTGTTTCCTCAGTGTCCTATCGGTCTTGGAAAGGGAAAATTTCCCAACTTTAACTTAGAGTTTGGTCCGAATATTAGTATGACTCTTGCAATGCTTTATGTACAAGATTATCCTATTCGTTTGAAGTAATGAAATGTCTGTTTAAATGATTTTCCTTATCGTTTAGGGTCTCACCCTACTCTAGAAATTAATTAACATGGATTACTATTTAAATTGAAGGCTCTGTTACAAATCTAGAATGTTTGATTTCTAAGAAAAGATATCGAAGTGTATTAGATCTACAATATTATGTCATTTTACTTCCTGTTAACATGCCTTGTTGTTATTGCTGATATGTTTCAATCTAAACTGGTAATAGTTAGATTAGACACAACAATGAGTAAATATAATGATATGAGTTATCAAGATAATGGTAAAATGAGGTTAAGATTCTGTGTTTTATTTCCAGCTCGCTTATTTATATATAAATATATAGATGCAGATTTATGGAGTGATTCTACTTCTGTAATATCTATATGTGATCAACGTAGCTTATTCAATCTTAATTGGTATTGTAAAAAAAATTAAAGAGGATTTCAGACTCTCCGATTCAATATTTCTCTATACGAAAAGTAGTTTTATTGCCAGTTGGCGTTTCTGTCACAGTTACAACATTTTCGTCTAAGCAAATATATATCTATGCAAGGTACCAACTACATATATATATATATATATATATATATATATATATATATATATATATAACTGTCTGACACCTTTCCCTTTATACGAGAAAGGAAAACTCAACTATTAAATATGAACTCTATGAAATTTAATTACAAAGATACACATAAATTTATTGTATATTTAGACTTGTTAAAAATACAATGATACATAGATAATACCACCTAGAAATCCAAATTATAGAAGGGAAAATTCCAAAACTAGGTTATCTGTTATAAACTCCACATACGAACAAATTTCATTCATGAAAATATTTCACTTCAACACAAACAAATGCATATATCAGATATACACAATCATTCTAACAGAGAAGGAGAATATTAACATATCTGAACCAGTATGCGGGAAGACAAAGGGAACAACCACGTTCCTCCCAACCGTAGAATAGGGCAGCCAAATCACTTTCCCGATTCACCCCCTAGCCTGACCATGAATCCATGAGGGCAAACTTGAAATCTCCTCATCAACAATGTCTTCCTCTATCAATGGTCTTATCCCTTGCCTCACACTCAGCAATCAGTGTTCATAACAACAAGTATCCCCGTATTTTTTTTTCCATCATACTAGGCAATGTCCTGCCTCCTCACATATGCTATTTATCAAAACCATGTTTTTTCCTAGGTCTTTTTCCCTCCCTTGGGAATTTTCCCAGCTTTCTAAATCATTGATTTTTAGAGGGTTTCCAATGGCCAAATCTCTAATTTTTCACTTGTAACAATCAACCCTGAGGTAGTTCCAACATGTTCCCCACTCATGGAGTCATGGTCAATTGATTTCAACATGGTTGTTCCATTTTTCCTCCTGCAATAATTATAAAAAATTTTGTTTTCATACAAGTGTCATAGTCAAATAGTTAGTTGGTTCAAATGAGATCTCTTCCCAACAGTCATAATAATTAATTACAATTTACCAAATTCGAAATTCGAAATTCCCATAAATGGCAAAAATTTTCCAAATTCGAATTTACCAAAAACTGAATAATTTTCCTAACAACTTTCAAATTCAAAAATTATTTATTTTTGGGGATGTCACAAACTTGATCTTCTGTAGGGAAAAGAGCACTTCAATAACTTGATCATGAATGAGATTTCTGATGAAGTGCATGTGTAGCTTGATGTGCTTGCTGCACTAATGTTGAACTGGGTCTTTGGCGAGCTTGATAGCACTCTGATTGTCGCACCTAAGGCTGGTCGGTTGTTGTTGCTAGAATCCAAACTATGAAAAGATATGTCGAAGCCACAAGGCTTCCTGATTTGCATTTATCATTGCTTCGTACTTTGCTTCTACTGAAGAAAGTGCAATAGCATGTTGTTTTTTACAGGCCCATGAGACAGGTCCTAAACCAAGGATCAAAACCATAATCTATAATAGACTTTCGATCATCAGGGTCACAGGGAAAATCTCAATCAGTGAAACCAACCATTGAAGGAGTCCCCTTGAACTGTAATGTATCCCAAATTGAACTGTACCACAGACATAATGAAGTATCCTTTGAGCTTATTTCCAATGGATTTCATGGGGTATTTGCATATACCGGGCAACAAGACCAACAACAAAGGAAATATCAGGATGGGTATGACTGAAGTATAAGATGATACTAACTGATAGAGGAGCATCGCCAACATCAAGCGAGCCAGTGCGGAAGTAATCAGACAACTGGACAGGCGCGAGCACAAATTTTGAAATCCCCTTGAAGTTGATGCGCAATCTTAAATGAAGCCATTTAAGAACAAGCACACTTGTATGATGTAAATGGACCTTGAGAAATTCACTCTCGTCCTTAGTAGGTAGAAGGCATTTAAATTAGTTAATGCAGGTAGATAGAATTTAATTCTAGATTTGACAGTTTTAGAGCGCAAGAGGGAAACATGATATAGACACCCTCATTGTGTATTGTAACATTAGATCAGGAAGGAAGAAGAGCATATAAGAAGTAGAGAGTTGTGTAAGAACACCCATGTATAGACATTTCAATTAATAGAAAAAGATTGGATTCAAATTTATGGCGTCGTGTTTGTTCTCTGTGTATTGATGTTAAGTGATATGCTCATGAATGTTTGCTTCCTGTTATACATTTGCTTTATATGCTGTGTATATGATTTCATGTTTGAGTTTGAATTCTGAAGGAAGTAGGAATGAGTTTCAATTGTTTCTCTATATGAGTAAGAGTTCCTGCAAGGAGTGCAGTCGAAGTTGTCCGCAAGGAGTGCATTGACAAAGGGCTCATGTAGTTTATCTTTTGTTCTCATTTCCACAGAGGTGCAGTTAGGCATAGGAGCCATGCAAGGAGTACGCAGGCCAAGAGAAGTCTCAGGGGTTGTGGATCTGAGTGAAGCATCTAGAAACTGTTGCTGTAGGTGTGCGCAGGGTCGAAGGTTTTCAACACTTGCAAGTGTCTGAAGTCTACCGCAAGGGGTGCGTGCAAGAGGTTTTCTGAAAGATTCAAAGTTGGGAAAAGCTCAAGAAGGACAAGGCCTTCAGAACTATTGAAGGACAACAAAGGGAAGCTATGACTGGAGTTTGTAAGAAGGCGTCATAATTTTGTGCCGTGGGAAGATGAGTTCCTCAGAGAGAAGCACTTTGGTTTTTTGTGCAGAGATTCTCAGAGGGAAGAGATGGACGGTCAGAATTTCTCTGAGGAGAATTCACAAAGTTTCGTGAGCTGTCAGATCTCACAAAGGAGCAGGGAAGATACGGTGAGTATTCCAAAGGGGTTCCAAGCTTATGAGGGGCAGGACCATAGATTCGAGTCACAAGGACCGTCAAATTTACACGTGGAATTCCATATCGGGGTTTCGCGGGTTGAAGTCCCGTGAACATTGCAACGGGAATCAAAAAATCATGAACCGTGATATCCCAACGGCTAATAGAACAGTGTGGGGCCACAAGGGTCAATCAGTGGACAGGTGGCGCGCTATTTTGGGGTTTCACGGTGAGAAGTTCCGAAACATTTGCATCAGGATTCGCAATATTGCGAACTCCGAAATGTCGATGGAGTGAAGGTGTTGAAAAGTCAAACTCACGAAGTATATCGGAGTTTCGGCATATTGGGATTCAGGAGTCAAGGAACTGAGTTGTTCGACATCGCAAGTGTCGAAATCGTGATAGGGAAAATCCCGAAGGAGACGGGAATGGTCAGCGTTGACTATTGTCAAGCCTTGAGGATTCGAGGGTACAATGCTCGACCACTGACCTCACGAAGTTGCGAAGTCCGATCCCCCGAGTGAGAAGAGGGGATACCATGAGGATTGTTGTGGGTGCAGATTTCCCGATAGGGAAATAGAAGAACCAGTTAGAGTTCTTCGAGCCGTGCGAAGGAAAAGATCCTATGCTGACATGAACCTTCTGACCTACGGGTTGTGAAGCAGGGGACATTGGCACCATCTGGTATTAGAGCCTTGATTCTTGTTTGTATATTTTAGACAAGGGAGGCATAAGAGGTAAAGAGAACTCTGATACACACCATATGGTATCAGAGATCAGAAAGATTCTTTGCTTTCTGTAGCAGAGAGAAGATTCACCTTGCCGCCAAGAAGAAGAGATAGACAATCACCCGATCCAGAGGATAGGGAAATGCCGAGAAGAAGAGGCAGGAAGATAACATATCCAGCCATGGAGAATAAGATGCATGATCTATGAGCTAGACTCGAAGACATGGAGACAGCGCAAAGACACACAGTCAGTGCTGGGGATCTTAGTGATTCCGAAAGTGAGATTGAGGTTGAAAATGAAGAAGAAGTTGCAGTTGAAGATGCAGCAAATGAGCGTTTGATCAAAGCTATTGCAAGGATGGGTGCAAGAGAGAAGATGGACATTCTAGTTTATGAGGGAAACTTGGATGTAGAGGAGCTTCTAGACTGGATTAGAGCTCTAGACACATACTTTGACTACGAAGATGTCGAAGAGGACAAGAAAGTCAAGCATGCTGTCATGAGATTGAAAGGACATGCAACATTGTGGTGGGATGAACTACAAGCTGACAGACGCTGCAAAGGCAAGTAGAAGATCAAAAGATAGGATCGAATGATGACAGTGAAAGAATACACTGAAGAATTATATAAACTGAACATCAGGGCAGGTCATCGGGAGAGCGATGATGAAAAAGTTGGCAGATATATGAATGGCCTAAGATACAATATCCAGGATGAGATGAGCATGGTAACCATCTGAACCGTGGAAGATGATTATCAGATGGCTTTGAAAGCGGAAGAAAAGCTGAGCCGAAAGCAGGGTCAAAGAGGCCAAGGCAGAATTCATCCCAGAGGCAAATTAGTTGCCCAGGATAAATATCAGAAGCCCAAGGAGGACTGGAAGAAACCTCAATCTTGAACGGAGAGAGGTGGAACCTCACAGAGAGGGCCATATTTTGAATAGTGAGGGAAACATACCGAGCAGAGAGGATATTATGCTAACAAAAATACTTTTCCTCGTACTAGAGGTAGAGGAAGAGGAAGAGGTGGAGTAATCACATGCTTCACATGTGGAAAGAATGGGCACAAGTCTTACAAGTGTCCAGATAAGAAGAAAGAATGGGGAGAAGCTCACATCACTGAAGGATAGAGGCGGGATTTTGAGGCAGAAGATGCTGAAGGCGGAAGATCGTTGATGATGCGAAAAGTCCTTTTGACACCCGAGAAGGAGGTGGAGAGTTCAATCCAAAGGACCAGACTTTTTCGGACTGCTTGCAAAACCAAGGACAGGGTATGCAAGGTCATTGTAGACAGTGGTAGCACGGATAATCTCGTTTCAACCGAGATGGTAGAGAAGCTGGAGCTGGAGACAATTGATCATCCAATCCCATACAGAGTTTCATGGCTACAGAAAGGACATCAGGTAACTGTCACTAAACAATGTTTAGTTGAATTCAAGATAGGAGGATATAATGATAAGATATTATGTGATGTTATTCCCATGGATGTTTGTCATCTATTGCTGGGTAGACCGTGGCAATATGACAGAAATGTAATTCATGATGGGAGAATGAACACATACACCCCGGAGAAGAATGGGAGGACACACATGTTACTTCCGATAAAGGATAAGGAGGTGAAGCTGGAAGTAAGCAACACAGTACTTCTCATGAGTGGGAAGGAACTTATTATAGAGGTTAAGAAGAAGGAGGATCCACAATTCTTTGTGGTCATGAAACCGAAGATTTTTTTGACCAGCACAAGAGTGGATGATTTACCAGAAGAGATTTAGGACCTGCTGGAAGAGTTCGCTGACATAGTAGTGGAGGAATTACCTCGTTCGTTGCCTCCAATTAGAAGTGTGAGTCATCATATTGATCTCATACCAGGAGACAATTTTCCAAACAAAGTCGCATATAGATTGACGCCGCAAGAGAATGAAGAAGTTAAAAGGCAAGTCCAGGAGTTGTTGGACAAAGGTTTGGTTAGGGAAAGCTTGAGTCCATGTGTTGTTCCAACAGTACTTAGTCCGAAGAAAGATGGAGGTTGGAGGATGTGTACTAACTCAAGGGCGATTAATAAGATAACCATCAGGTATAGATTTCCATTGCCAAGGATGGATGATCTGATGAATTGCTTGAGTGGAGAAAAGTATTTTTCAAAGATTGATTTGAAAAGAGGTTATCACCAAATCCGCATGAGAGAAGGTGACGAATGGAAGACAACATTCAAAACCAACAGAGGGTTGTATGAATGGCTTGTTATGCCGTTTGGATTAACAAATGCACCGAGTACCTTCATGAGGTTGATGAACGAAGTCCTGAAGGAGTTCATTGGGAAGTTTTTCATTGTATATTTGGATGACATACTGGTTTTCAGTAAAACAGTGGCAGAGCATCTAAAGCATTTGGCTACAATGATGCAAAGATTGCAGCAGGAGAAGCTGTTTATAAATATGAAGAAATATTCATTCATGAAGATAGAGCTCATTTACTTGGGGTTTTTTATTTCAGAAAATGAGTTGAGGATGGATCCAGATAAGGTGGAGGTAATCAAGAATTGGCCATCACCGAGGAATGTATTTGAGGTGAGAAGTTTTCACGGATTGGCTAGTTTCTACCGAAAGTTAATCAGGAATTTTAATGGGATTACCGCAACAATGATGGACACAGTGAAGAAAAGACACAAGTATTTTCATTGGAAAAAAGAAGATGAAAAGAGTTTTAATCTGTTGAAGAGGAAGATTACGGAACAACCAGTTTTGGTGTTGCCGGATTTTCGAAAGACATTTCAGGTGAAGTGCAATGCAAGCAGATTTTCAATCGAGGCAGTCTTGAGTCAAGAGGACATGCCGATAGCGTATTTCAACGAGAATCTGAATGAAGCGAAAGTGAAATACTCCACTTATGATAAGGAGTTTTATGCTATCATCCAGGCATTGAGAAAATGGAGGCATTACTAAATCCCGAAAGAGTTTGTCTTGTACAGTGACAATCATGCATTGCAATTTGTGACTCAACAGGAAAAGTTGAATCAGAAACATGCCAAATGGGTTGAGTATATGCATAATTTCACTTTTGTGATTAAACATATTTCTGGTACGGCTAAGAAAGTTGTTGATTCTTTGAGAAGGAAATGTTTGCAGTTGCAGGAGTTCAGAGTCAAAACATTAGGTTTTGATGATCTTAGGGATATGTACGCAGATGATCAAGATTTCAAGGAGGCATATGAAGTAGCTGAGAATCCAATTCTCAGAGAAAGAAGCCAGTGGGTAGAGTACATGATCCAGGAAGGATTACTGTTTAGAGGTAATCAACTGTGTATTCTGAAATGCTCCATGAGGGAGAATCTGCTGAAAGAGAAACACAGTGGAGGATTGGCAGGGCACTTCAGTCACGATAAGACATTCGCAAAGCTGAATGAGTCATACTTTTGGCCGGGAAGATGAGAAGATTTCAAGAGATTCGTAGACATATGTAGAATTTGCCATCTTTCGAAGGGAAGAAGACAGAATGCAGGGTTTTATCAACCACTTCCCATGCCAGAGAGGCCGTGGGATGTAGTTAGCATGGATTTCGTATTGGGGTTGCCAAGAACACAAAGAGGAGTTGATTCAATCTTTGTGGTGGTAGATAGATTTTCCAAAATGGCACACTTCATTCCATGTCAGAAGACCAGTGATGCAACTCACACTGTGAATCTATTTTTCAAAGAAGTCATTCGACTTCATGGGTTGCCAAAGAGTATAGTTTCCGATCGAGATACAAAGTTCATAGGGAATTTTTGGAGGACCTTATGGAAGAAGCTGGGAACTAGCTTGTCATTTAGTTTGGCTTATCATCCTCAGACGGATGGACAGATAGAAGTGGTAAACAGAAGTCTGGGAGACTTGCTTAGAAGCTTGGTGACAGAACACCACAGCCAGTGGGACAACATATTACCACAAGCAAAGTTTGCGTATAATGACTCAGTAAACAAAAGCACAGGGCAGAGTCCATTTCAGATTGTCTATGGCATGCAGCTGAGAGGAATTTCTGAACTGAGAGATTCAAAACAGACTTCGACTAGGAGCACTAGTGTAGAAGAATTCACAGAGGCGATGAGAGAACTTCACATCCAGGTGAAGGAGCGGTTGCATAATTCAAATCAGGAATACAAGCGCAGAGACGATCAACACAAGAGACAACTTCAGTTTGAGGTTGGTGATGTGGTTCTGATGCATTTAAGGAAAGAAAGGTTCCCAAGAGGAACATATAATAAGCTAAAGATGAAGAAAATTGGGCCATGTAGGATCTTGAAGAAATTTGTGGCGAATGCTTATGAAATTGAATTACCCAATGGGATTGGAATTTTTCTGATATTTAATATCTCAGATTTGTATCCATATAAGGCTAAGGAATTAGGAATAGGAGATGAGGAATTAGTGATCCAATGGATGAAGAAAATGCCAGTTGCAGATAAGCCGCAGATGGAGTGCATACTGGACAAGAGAGTTAGTAAGAGGACCAGAAGGAAAGAATACTTTGAGTATCTGGTCAAATGGAAGAACCATCCAGTTGAATATGATAGATGGGAGACTGAAGTAGAGATCCAAAAGCATGGACACATAGTGAGTGAGCTCATGGATAAGATCCCATGAAAATTTTCAAGCAAGGGAGTATGATGCAGGAGCATCACCAACATCAAGCGAGCCAGCGTGAAAGCAATCAGATAGCTGGAAAGGCACCAGCACAAATTTTGAAATCCCCTTGAAGTTGATGCACAATCTTAAATGAATCCATTTAAGAAGGAGCACACTTGTATGATGTAAATGGACCTTGAACAATTTGCTCTCGTCCTTAGTAGGTAGAAGGCATTTAAAGTAGCTAATGCAGGTAGAAAGAATTTAATTCTAGATTTGACAGTTTTAGAGCGCAAGAGGGAAACAGGATATAGACACCCTCATTGTGTATTGTAACATTAGATCAGGAAGGAAGAAGAGCATAGAAGAAGCAGAGAGTTGTGTAAGAACACCCATGTATAGATATTTCAATTAATAGAAAAAACTTGGATTCAAATTCATGGCGTCGTGTTTGTTCTCTATGTATTGATGTTAAATGATATGATCATGAATGTTTGCTTCCTATTATACATTTTCTTTATATGTTGTGTATATGATTTCATGTTTGAGTTTGAAGTCTGAAGGAAGTAGGAATGATTTTCAATTGTTTCTCTATCTGAGTAAGAGTTCCTGCAAGGAGTGCAGTCGAAGTTGTCTGCAAGGAGTGTGTTGACAAAGGGCTCAGATAGTTTAGATTTTTTTCTCATTTCCGTAGAGGTGCAGTTAGGCACAGGAGCCGTGCAAGGAGTGCACAGGCCAAGAGAAGTATCAGGGGTTGTGGATCTGAGTGAAGCATCTATAAACTCCTACTGTAGGTGTGCGCAGGGTCGAAGGTTTTCAGCACTTGCAAGTGTCTGAAGTTTGCCGCAAGGGGTGCATGTAAGAGGTTTTCTGAAAGATTCAGAGTTGGGAAAAGCTCAGGAAGGACAAGGCCTTCGAAACTGTTGAAGGACAGTGAAGGCAAGCTGTGACTGGAGTTTTTAAGAAGGCATCATAAGTTTGTGCCATGGGAAGACGAGTTCCTCGGAGAGAAGCAATTTGGTCTATTGTGCAGAGATTCTTAGAGGGAAGAGACAGACAGTTAGAATTTCTCTGAGGAGAATTCACAAAGTTCCGTGAGCCGTCAGATCTCATGAAGGAGCAGGGAAGATATGGTGAGTATTCCAAAGGGGTTCCAAGCTAAGGAGGGGCAGGACCGTAGATCTGAGTCACAAGGACCGTCGGATTTACATGTGGAATTCCATATCGGGGTTTCGCGGGTTGAAGTCCCATGAACATTGCAATGGGAATCACGAAATCACAAACCGCGATATCCTGACAGCTAATAGAACAGTGTGGGGCCACAAGTGTTAATCAATGGACAGGTGGCATGCTATTTTGGGGTTTCACAGCGAGAAGTTTCGAAACATTTTCATCAGGACTCACGATATTGCGAACTTTGAAATGCCGATGGAGTGAAGGCGTTGAAAAGTCAAACTCATGAAGTATATCGGAGTTTCAGCGTATCGAGATTCGAGAGTCAGGGAACCGAGTTGTTTGACATCGCGAGTGCCGAAATCACGATAGGGAAAATCCCGAAGGAGACGAGAACGGTCAGCGTTGATTGTTGTCGGGCCTTGGGGATTCGAGGGTACAATGCTCGACCACTGACCTTGCAAAGTTGCGAAGTCTGATCCCCGAGTGAGAAGAGAGGATCCCACGAGGATTGTTGTGGGTGCAGATTTCCCGATAGAGAAATAGAAGAACCAGTTAGAGTTCTTTGGGCCATGCGAAGGAAAAGATCCTGTGCTGACGTGAACCTTCTGATCTACGGGTTGTGAAGCAAGGGACGTTGGCACCACTAACTAATTGATGATACAGGGTTTTTGATGTGCATAAGTGACACACCATCAACTGGAAGGTCAAATACTGATCGGGGTTGTCGAAATAACCCAAGCCATTTGGAATGAAATGACCAAACATATTTAATGGTTCCATTGGCCAACTAAAGTCCTAAAAGCAATAAAAGAAATAAACTAATCTAAAGCTATGATTCTAACAAATGATATATTACTTACTAATGTTTATTAAAAAGAAATGTGAATATACAAATGATTATAAGAAATCTATATACAGTTTACAAGGTTTACTTGAAATCTTGCAAAAATGAATGTTCATAATAATGTTTCAAAATAAGATAAAGTAAGAACAAAAATATTTTTGTTTTTTTTAATGTTTAAAGATTTTAAACTAATAAATACTAAGAAAATACAATTGAAACAATGACACATAAACAAGCAAAGCTAATTAATGCAATCATCACCTCATTCATATATAAACAAATATGAATAAAAGAAAGCAATGTACCTACTAACCTCTCATTGATCAGTAGTACTAAGCTAAATTCATTTATCTGTATTTGTATGAGCTCCTCTTAACCTGTGTCACGTGTAAACCTATGAAAAAAGAAATCATCATACTTCCTGAAGAAATTCAAGGAAGTGTTTCATATTCTGGAGCGAGTTTATAACAACAGAAAGACAAATAATTATATATCTTGTGACCTTGAAATGTCCAATAACTGAAAATGAAATAAATTTCAATTCTCAGGAATGGTGTTACCAACTATCTAGCATCAGATGTAAACTCAAAATACTTGAATAGATGATCAGTCACATATATCAACTAAACCAAAAAGATAATGAACAACATAAAGAAAAACATGATATAAATAATTATATGCAGAATAGTCTAAAGCTAATTCAATACAAATAAAATTTCATATTCAAAAATTATATGAGAAACAATATTAGCATTGCACAATCTACAAAAGCACAAAAGCCGAAGATTAAATTGTTTTCTCATATAGTTTCAACAAAATATGTTCATCATATGTTCTAGGAAGAACTTTTGGGATAATAGGTTCTTAAATATTGAAAGAATTAATATATAAATGATAGCAATTAACCATGTATTGATACAAAGACTAAAGATAATTTAAATCAATGCATAATCAATTATTCAAAGAATATGAAGATATTATAATGAAAATAAAACCATTTTACTCACATGACAAAATCCATTAAGCAACCTGGAATTCCATATTCTTCTTTGAAAATACTCATCCATTCTCCCAAAGATTCCAACCATCCGATACTCCATTTGCAAAGAAGAAAAGTTTACAAAATAAATAATATACAAAAGAGAAAGGATAACAATCCTCCTCTCAATTTCCTCTATCTCCTTGCCTCTAAACTTTCTCATATATTTATACAATGAATGAACAGTCTGGGCGTTACTAATAATTTCTGCCACATCAAATTTTCCTCGTAAAGAGATAGAAATATCTCTCAAATCATGCATTTGTTTGAAAAAATTGTTGCGCAAAAGCTAAATGGGTCCATTTGGGAGATGGGTTTTCAACTGTTTCTTCAAATCCATCACGGTTTGGTTGGAATCAGTCATGTAAAATCGTGTCTCTATTCTTGACTCATTTCTAAAATTTATCTGTTGTTGCTCATAAATTTATTTACAACAATCCAATATTATTTTTGGATCAATCATCTTGAATGTATTTAGATAATAAAATCAAGCCATGATCAGATCCGTACCAAATAACTGATAATAGAAACCCGTGAAACAAAAAGAAACCTAAATTAATAACCTAAAAATTGTGAATAAAACAAAATCTAGAACAATAAAATAAAAAATGAATTTAAATTAACTATAAGTTCTAAACAAACAATGTTTGTAATTTCCTTTCAAATATGATCTTAAAATTCTAGAATCTTCAAGTTAATGGAGAAGAGAAAAATATTAATTTTGGTTTTTTACAAAATCAAACAAATGATGGATACTTTTATTATTATTATTATTATTATTTATTTTGAAATGAGATGCAAAATGAAAAAAAAAAATTAATTAATTAATATCACCAAATGATGTTATGAAAATGAGAAACCAACCAAGATATTATTTGATGAAGTATTGAACCGATTATTTAAAATAGTCAAACTTGCTAATGAGCAAAAGAAAGAACACATAATCATAATTTAAACGAAAGTAAAGAGTTGATAAAAATTAACGTTTTGGTTTAAATTGAGATTTCTATGCTCGTTTTTGTATTTTGACATATACTCTTGTAATGAATGACTCATACTATAGTGAATGTCTTAAGTTTATCTCAAAGCAAGCCAAGGTATGGAACTATTTGAAAATGTTGATTCTGTAGCTCATTATAATTATCAAGATTTTAATAGGGGCCCTTTAAATTTTGTAAAACATTAGGGGGAGTTGTTGGGGCCCATCAAATGGTGACTTACTGGGTGAAGCAATTATCTTTGATCTAGTAAGATTTCATCTCGGGAAGAAAATGATAATACTTGAAAAATGACTTAAGCTCCCTGAAATAAATTCACTCTTAGACCATATAGTATTAGGATAAGCTCAATGTTATAACGAGACAATAGAATTTTCTTTGCAGGGGATTATAACCTTAAATAATGTCTTAATCAAAGAGTCATGATGTTTATAAAAGAACTTCAATACTGTTGACAGAGCCACTGCTACCAGCAAGCATCCATAGTCTTGGCAGGGATGTCATTTAACCCACTCAAATGATTTAATCCCATCCAATAGTTGTATCCACATGATGTATACTTCCATAAAAGTCAATTTAAAAACATATACCTGCTACCTCTCAACCCGACATTGTTTCGCTATCAGTGGACCTATTCAATAGCCTGACGAAGTTGTCTTGGTATCATGTGTGCATTTACCCGCTACCAGCGAGCCTATTCAGTACCCGGACGAGTTTACACACACTTCCCACACTTAAGTGCTTCCAACCCTCTTATGCCACTTTTAAATAATAATACAATTATAGATTTCGTGATGAGAAAGAGAGCAGGGTGATACTAGAGGTTAATTGCAATACACGTGAATAGTTGATCATGTTATTTATTTTCTTTCAAAACTAGAAGTTTTATCATGGTTTAGATATTTTATATTTCCTTTAAGAAATCATCTAGAGAATGGGGAAGCACTTAAAAGTGATTCCTTAAGAATATGGATGGCACAAAAAGTTTAAAGATCATTGTAATTCTCAAATATTTAAACCATATCTCTGGTGTAATACTCTGGCAAAGATAATTTGAGGACAAAATGAAAGTGACAATTGACTTAAAAATCAATTGTTTGAGCTATATCTTAATATCAGGACCTCTTTGAACTATCTCAATTTGCTTGAAAAACATAAGTCTTATACTAAATGCTTCCTTTGACAATAACTCTTTGATAAAAAATATATTGATTAAAAAAGACAAATAAGAAGAAAATTCATTCAAAGCAATCAAATAAAACAAAAAACACACAACAAAACAAAACAAATTTTATTAATGGGATTCAAAATCAAAAGTACACAAAATCAAAACAACAAAAGAAAACTTTTTAGGAAACGATTTTGGCCAAAGATAAACTTGAGCTTTTAGATCCACTAACATCTCACTGTAAAATAAAGAAAGAATTAAATCATATAAAATATCATGTGCGGGCAAGTTCTTTTGTTAAGATAGTGATGCATGAGATGCTACTTTGACCAACCATTATTATTAAAAATAAAAGAGACTAAAAGAAAATAGAAAAATCCTTATTAAGATGAGTGCAATCCTACTCATGGCACCTTGGGTCAGGGTTGAATTGACAGTTCAAATTTACTTATCTCTTTACTTTCCATTTAAAATTTTCATGATGATACTGCGTTTTTGAAAAGAAATATTCAATGAAGAGTAGAGAGAAAAATATTTAAGTGGACTTCCCTAACAACATTCATATTATGGTTCTCTTGGTGTACCCACTTGTGTTCATAACTGCATTATTACACAAATAAATATTGAGATAGAAAACTAAAGGAAACCTACTCCTAATCCTACTCTAAACTACTAAATAGATCAAAACGCTACATAAAATCGTATTTTCAATGCAGCCACAAGAGCCTCTTCAATCCTGCAAGGCATAGCAAGTCGAAAATTAGAACAAAAGAATGTAGTATTTGCATATACAAAATAAATATGTCATGTTTACCTCCTATACAATCTTTTAAAAACAAAACAAGCACGACCTTACCATTCCTTTGAAACTTCTTGATGTATGAATCCTCCAAACATTCTGCAATCTGGTCATGATATGGGTCATAATGGCATGGAAGAGTGTAAGTAAGTTTGGAAAACTTATCAATATTGTGGGGACCTAACATAACCATCAACCAAGGTTGAAGTGCCCCATCCTCCTGACAATTCTCCAAGTGTTCATCAATTTCTTCACCTGGAGGATCTAAAACAATCATGTAATGCTTACTTCCTGAAGGATTTAGAAATTGGTTGGTTCCCACATTGACTATGACATAGATGTAAACAAGTTTGGTAAACCAATTGTTTCTAGTTTGATTTTAGTTTGTAGATGGATTTGTTTGAGGCATACAACTGAATTAAGGTGTGGAAACCCATTCATTATATAGGGAATTTAGAGAGAAACATGTATTGATAGGGTCGTTGGTAAAGTCATGAATTCATTTCATATAGAATTTAGTGCTAAATTCATATGGAAATTGATTGGTATTAGTATTGATTAGGAAATAGACGTAACAAAGTTGGAGAAATCAACCAAGAAATTATAGAAGAAATGTGTGGAAACTCATTCATGTCGTATGGAATTTAGTGGTAAATTCATATTGAATGTGACATATGATGAAGAAAATTGTGAAAATTCATTAATTTTATATGGAAATTTATTGGTATTTACATTGACTAGGAAATAGATGTAATGAAGTTGGAGAAATCAAACAAGACATTACAAAAGAAAGGAGTGGAAACTCATTCAATGTATATAATTTTAGTGGGAAAGTTATATAAAATGAGATATATTCTTGAATAAAGTTGTGAAAAGTCATGAATTCTATCTAGAAGTTGGATGGTTCCCACATTGACTAGGACATAGCTATAAAGAAGTTTGAGAAACCAATTGTTTCTAGTTTGAAATTAGTTTGTAGGTAGATTGTTTGACACATACTATTGAGGAAAGGTGTGAAAAATCATTCATTCTATATGGGATTTAGAGAACAATGTAACATCCCGCTCTTCCACACACTGAGTGAACTTTTTCTTTGAGGAAACTTGCTTGCAAGTGATCCAGATTATTATACTATTGGGCATTTGATTATGATTATGAGGCGTTATGGATATGATGACATGCTATTTTCTGTATTGATATAGACGGGTGCTATTGACTCGGTTTTCCTGAGTGTGCAGGATTTTGGAACTCAGGGATGTAAAGGCATTGATCAGACCCTTGGACTCCAGATCGAGTTAGGGACTGGACTATTGGGGTTTGATTGTGTATATATGACCTATGTGCATCTGATTAGAGGTTACAATTATTGATTTTATTTCTGGCATGATTCGTTAATGATGCAGACTGACAATAGCTTGCCGACCAGACTCACATGTGGATTAGAGGGGTCATACACGAATACCAGAGACGTTGAGGGAGAGGTGTGGACAACAAAATCACCACAGCCTACTAGCACTCCCACCGTGGCTTGAACTGTAGGTTAACGAATACCTATTTTGAGAAGACCCACGATGCCATGAGGGCCAACTACGACAATCATTCACGATGATTCTAAGGGGTGCGCAATAAGGTAGGGGCCTTATTCCTTAGAGACCCTTAGTCTCCCACAAGATCACATGGCAGAGTATTGACTCCAAGGGTTTTTGATGTCTATGAATTCAGTCAAGAGGCGAGTGGCACCCTTGGAGCACGTAGTGCGTCCTGAAGGGCACGTCGCGCAAGGGGAACAGGTTGAGGCGAGTGGCACCCTTGGAGCACCTATTGCACCCTGAAGGGCATGTCGTGTTGTTAATTATTAAATGGATCAACCTAGATGGCCTTAGGACGAATAACATGTTAAGAAAGATTTAAAACATTTCCCCTAATAAAATGTCACCCAACCTAAGAAAATAAAGTCTAGGTCTAAGTGATTCTTGTGATAATATTTTTTAATCTATTTATATAAAAATAAAAATGAAAATAAATAAATAATAATGATAATAATCATTAATCTTGTGACGAGAAGGGGATACGTAATTCATTTAATTAATAAAAATCTTTTGGGGGATAAAATTTAAAAGGGTAAAAGGGAAATAATTGTTTTGTCACTTATGCTAATTAAAATTTATTAATTAAAAAGGAAAAAGGGGAAAAAGTGAATTTTCTACACTTGCCAATTTGAGTTTTAAATAAAAAGGGAAAGAGGAAAATCTAAAAGAATTAGGAAACTAGGAAAAAGAGGGAAACATAAAAACAAAGGGGAAACACAAGGAAAAAGCAGAAAGTCTAACTTAGTAAGGTATCTAGCATTTAAGAATTTTATAAATTAAACTCAACTAGTAAATTAGTAAGGGGGAAAGTCATTAAAACTTGTAAGGGATTATGGGGACACCTAGGAGCGATTCTAGGAGTGTCTTTAGGTGGGTGAGGGAAATAAGAGTAATTAATTAATTAATGAAATTAATTTATGGTGCAATGAAGGGGATGGGTGACACTTGTATGAGGAGGATTATTAAGAATTAAATTATTGAAAAATGAGTTAAATGGGATTTTGGGAAAGTAAATGACTTAGAAAATCTACATAAAGGAGGAAGGAGGAGGATGATGAAGTTTTTTTGTGATGCGTAAGGTTATGCTGCAAAATTTTAGACTTGACTCAATTAGCTTGTGGGAGTTGGGATACCCAACTCAGTGAGGAGTGGTAGCTCGGCCTTGCAAGGTGAGTTGGGAGCTAGATGATCTATGGTTCAGTGTGCGTGGCCTCTTTGCGGCTCAGGGGGATAAGGGTGAAGAAGAGTACTCCTAGCGTTGGCTGGGAGGTACCGGTGAAGTCTCATTGGTCGACAAGCAGGAGCATCACGGAGCACGCAGGACAACAACTTAGAGCGGACGACTTGGGCTACGATACACTTCCTTTATTTCTACATGGTAGATTATTAGTACACTATGCGCTTTTAATTTGGTATTTTAATTGGGTAAAGAAAATGATTGAATTAGCATTTTAATTGATAACTGAATTTCCCCCATATCCTTAATCTCGTTGTTGATTGATTCCCTTGGCTTTCGATTCCCTGCATGTTGTGATTGTCCCATGGTTTTATTGATTTGCGTTGAGTTTGCACTTTGCATTTCGCCTTCGTCCCTAGCTCATTAGTCCTATCCTGAGCAGTCGGCCATGATCCGGATCGACGGTTGTCACTTCGGTGTTAATAGACCTATAGATCCTAACGCCCTACTTTTCTATGCGTGGATGATGAGCGAAGGATGATTCTGCCCAATCGTTTCTCCCTGTGATTGTTCTTGGTTTATTGGTGGTCATTGCGCCTTCTGGCAATTGAGAACCTCTGCGTTTGATTTCCTAAACTCCAAAAACACTTGCATCTCCGTGAAGGATTATCCTTGTTTTTCCTTGATTGATAACCTCTGAGTTGAAGGCCCAATCTCTGTGTTTTTACATTCTTGAATGTCTTTCAGTGCTGGTTATTTTCTCTATGTTTTTATATTTTGAATGCATTTTCTTTTCTTAACATATGGCTCTGCGATTTCATTATTATTTGGCTGTGATTCCTTACATATTGACTACATTGGGGAATGTGATCTGCATTTCTATTTTATACCTGTGCAATTTTATAAATGAGTGATCTATATAAGGAGCAATTGATAGTTTATACACAACGTTATTATATTTATAGACAACAAATCGTGTGGTAAATAATAGGAACTGTATTGTTGGACCTCGATCGTATTTAGCTTGGGGCAACGATATTTTTGGTTAATAGACAACGCTTGAGTAATACACAACAATTTATTCCTCTGACAATTTATTCCCGTGATTTATTCCAGTGAGTTTTACTCCAATGATTTTACCCATGAACTTCATGGTTAATACCCACGTTTTAATGTATAGGGAATCCCCTTTGAGTGACTAGACAATGTTGGTATGATTGTGTTTTTTTTGAGTTCGTTTGTTTGGCTGCATTCTTAATTTTTTTTATGACAATGATTTAAGAAATGGCTGCATTTTTAACACTTTTATTGGACTGCTATTTACCATTTCGAACTGTGAATTTATTATATTCTGGATGGGGATTTAATGACAAAACTTGCTAAGTCTACTGTACTTATCGATCCATATCTAGCAAGTCTGCTTAACATACTTAAACCCTGTGATATTACCTATTTATCACTCTGCATCTTGACATGCTCCATCCGCATTATCATGTCCTTCCTCTACTGTATCTTTAGGTAACTCTTCCTTCCTATTTATACCCACGGACAACCTTTAGTATAATAGATTTAAACAACCATTTTACATTCAGTAATGACAACAATTTTCTAGTTTTAATAATAGCTAATTTTTATATTACTCCTACAACAACGATTTTATCCTTTATGGTATGATAGTAATTTACATGATAAATCTAATTCGTCCAAGGGGAAGCCACTTGATTGTTTAAATTTAGATTTTGTTTAAGGAAAACGACTTACTTTTAATGACAACGTTCATTTTTTTTTGTGACTGCAACTTAATGATGTGTTCTTTCTTTGTTTGGACCTGTTTGCACCCACCTAATATAGAGGCTACGCTTGCTGTGCTTGACTGTGATTTGCATGTTCAATGTATGTTGGGCAGCGACCCATCATTCTTAGCCTACAAATTCACCGCAAACTCTTCTCTTGTGTGCCAATATTACCATTTGTTCCCTCCACCGGTTACTGATGTATTACTGCAAATTTAGTGCCATTTGGAAGAACAATGTGGTGGGGCAACATGTTATTTAATTCGATTGTTGCCTCAGACTATAAATATATTAATATCCTTATGTTAGAAAACAAATTGGAACTGGATAGGCTACCGTTCCTTTGATGAAACTGTTTTCCACATTTGATAATCACATACCCTTTAATCACAACCAACTATCTTGTGTATTTATAAATACCATCATTATACAAGTTGACAAGTAATGTTAATAAACCGATTTTCTAGACAGGCCATTTATGATGATAGCAGTTATTGTTTTCGTTTTATTTCGTAGGATAAAGAATTTATTTATGTCACATTGATTGACAGTAAATTACTGATAGCTAATTTATAAATGGTAGGGAAGCATTGATGACAACAATCCTGTACATTGGCAGTTATTTCCATAATTATTATTGATGAATAGCATGTTGTCGACCACCCTTATTATTATTAATTTTTTTTTTTTGTAACTAGGGGAATCGGTAACAATGACAGTATCGTACTCATGTGACACAGGGTCTAATCATGTCGGCTGCATTATAAACCCTAGGGAGGTACGCATAGCCCGCAAGAACGCCCTCTGAGTAAATTGGGGTGAGAATCGACCTTGAGACCTCTTTTTACATATTTCCTTCCATTTACACAACACTTGCCAATCGGTCTACACCCCTTATTAATAGCTTATCAATGGAGTCATCCAGAACTTGTTAATTTAGACCAATGAAATTAAGAACAACAACCCTTTTCATTTTTATTTCTATGATTTTAAGACCGCCTTCTTAGACAACAAAATTATTTTCTTGAGGTTGGGAATGACAGCGAGTGGTTGTCACATTTGCTCCGTTAATGTTGTTTCAGTCGAGTAATTTTATTACTTTAATACTACTTGAATGCGCCTTACTATTTGTGAATGAACGAGTAACCTGGTGGGGAAATGTTTAGCAATGAAGAGTGGGTACTAATAAGGCTCATGTTGTAGGCAACGAATCCCCATTTATGGTTGTCACAGTCTTATTACGAATTTGTATTGCTTCCGCCGTTACCATGTAATAATAAAATCACAATTGATGGAATAAGGTCCTCACAGTTATTTTTCTATTACACCGATTTTGCGATTTTAATAGGTAGTGGCAGTGTAATTCTGGTTAAAAGACAACAAGTGGATTTGAAGGACAGACTGCTATTGTTTATTACCACAACAACCAAAATTATTTAATACCAATATGATTACAGATGGAATATCTTGAACTATCTATATTTAATAATGATATCTTATATTAACCATTACCCTTGTGCTAATATTTATGGGTCATATGTTAATATGGTTAAAATAACATTATCTTTTATTGCAAAATTTGGCCATGTGAACCTTATCTGAATTTCTTAAATTTTGTAAAATAGTTGTATTACCTTGTTTTAATCTTAACAATGATTTTGTCTCTACCCCTTTTTGTCCTTTTTCTTTTAAAATACTTGTACCTTAATAGTTTTTTTTGAGGTGCACAGATAGACTTGGTTTCTCAAGGAATTTGTGGTGTCGCTTGAATGTATTAGTCATCTTGTTGATTGTCGTCAGTTGTTAGGGTAGTCCTCCCTTCCTGATTTACACCTATTTCACCAAGTTGCTCGATGTGCCAGGTGGTAGAGTCATGTTGTTTGTTTCCTGATCTGTAGGCATTGTGTTCATCGTCTGGGTGTGGATAACTATGTCATCTTTTCCTTCCTTCCCCCCCCAAAAAAAACACTTAACACTTTACGCTTTGCTTGCAGACGTAACGATTGGGGTTGTTACATATGGTGTCAGAGCGGGGTTCAACCCTGCGACTATGGATTTCCAGGCTTTCCACTGAAGTAAATTTGTGAGTATTAACCCTTGCGTTAATTAAAAACCTTAATGTGTCCATGTGGTGATCGCATTTAGAGGATGCCTCAAAGGTTCACAACGTGGTTCCATGGAAGGAGGTGCAACACCTCTAGAAGTTCTCGAACCCTTGGATTCGAACCCCCTAGGGGAAGATCAAGTCCTTGATCTAGATTCCCTTGTTGTAAGGGATGATGATGGTTTGACAAGGCCCTTCCAGGTAATGTCAAAGGGCCTTGATTCACCGTCAGTACTGAGATGAGGCTAGGGCACCTCTACCCCTAAGGGTCCACAACGCGCCCTATCCAGTACTGTTAACATCCATCGATAACTTGAGAGAATTGATTTCTTGAGTCCATGAGTGTCATGGATGGTTGTGTCATCGAGGCACGATTGTAGAGCAAGGTGTTATGATTCACACTTCACGATTATGACCTCCAGCATGAAGGTCTGCATGGTTGTCTTTCAATTGAAGGAGAAGGCTCTTCTATGGTGGAAGATTCTCTTGCCACTTTGAACATATCCATCGAAGACGTGTCATGGTAAATGTTCAAGGAATGGTTCTGGGAGAGGTACCTATCAAAGGAATTCATTAAGCGTCAGCTCAATGAGTTCAACACCTTATGACAGGGTAGTTGTACGGTGCCCAAGTACGAGGCTCATTTTTGGAGTTGCTTCGGTATGCTCTTCACCCTTACCGAGAAACTTAAGGTCAACAAGTTTGTGTGGGCCTTAGAATTGGAATTCAGCTTCTACTTTGGGTACTAGGGTTACTGGACTGAAGAAAGTGTGTTGGACTGTGGGGAGCCACATAAACAGTGTGACTGCCCAAAGGAAAGGGCCAGAGCATCTGGATCATCCAAACCCACTACCGTGGGAGTTTTGGGAAAGGCCCATTGGATTCATGCAGCGGTGAATAACCTCCACACATAGCACCAGTCAACTGTGCTTGAGACATCATGTACCATCTTTCACTATACCCTTAGTATTTTGATAGATCCCAGTGCTACTGAGAGTTTCATTTCTGGTGCAACGCTAAAAGGATTAGTCTTTCACAAGAAGATTTTATATTTGTAGAGATGACTTCGGGAGCCAAACAAAAGTTTGGAGGAAGGGTTACATGCTATACCCTTAACCTGGGAGAGTTTTTCACCAGGGCTAACATGTATGTAATGATCTTAGGATCTTATGATATCATGATCGGTATGGACTGGTTGGAATCGCAATAGGCGATACTCAACTGTAAGATGTGACAGTTGAGATTGGTCAATGATGAGGGACATAGACACGTGATTGTAGGTCAGACCCGGAGAGTTTCCCTGAGTTTTATCTCTTCCTTGCAGTTACGGAAGAGCTTGTGCAAGTTATGTAAGCCTTATGTGATCCTTGTGTTAAATGAAAAAGGAGTAGCGGAAGGTCTAGAACACCTACTGATGGTGAGAGATTTTGCAGACATCTTTCCAAAGGAGTTAACTGGGATGCCACCAGAGAGGGAATTGGAGTTTACCTTAGACCTAAAACTGAGGACTGAACTAATAAAGAGAACACCTTATCGTATGTCGACACCAGAATTATAGGAGTTGAGAATGCAGCTGAAGGAGTTGCTAGACCTGGGGCTTAGATGTCTGAGTGTGTCACCATGGGGTGTGCATGTTATTTTCATAGGAAAGAAGGATGGGTTATGGAGACTCTTCATTGACTACCGTCAATTGAACAAGGCAACGATCAAGAATCAATATCTGTTGCCGAGGATTGATGATATGTTTGATCATATGAAGGGTGCGACGATGTTCTCAAAGATTGATTTGCGATCAGGGTATCACCAGTTACAGATCAAGGAGGATGAAGTCCCTAAGACCGCTTTTAAGACAAGGTTGGGCATTACAAGTTTACTTCTTTACCATTTGGCCTGACATACGCCCCAGGGGTGTTTATGAGTTTGATGAACAAGGTGTTCCATAAGTACTTGGATAAGTTCTTCCAAGTATTCATGAATGATATTTGATTTACTCTCAGACAATGAAGGAGCTTGAAGAGCACTTGCGCTTGGTACTACAACATCTGCGAGAGCATAGATTGTATGGGAAGTTGTCCAAATTCTCGTTTTATCAATCGAGGATTCACTACTTAGGGCATTTCATCTCTGGAGAAGGTATCACTATGGATCCAACAAAGGTCGAGGATATTATGGAATGGCCTGAGCCGAAGAATGTCCCGGAAGTGCATAGCTTCATGGATTTAGCAAGATACTATCGACAATTCATCGAAGCATTTTCGAAGATAGCAAATCCAATCACGGAATTGAAAAAGAAAAACAAGAAGTTTGTTTGGACCGAGAAATGCATGGAAGCATTTCGGAGGCTCAAGGAGCTGCTGAAAACAACACCGATACTAAAGGTCCCTAACATGGATGCGAACTTCTTCGTATGCACTGATGCATCCAAGGAAGGCTTAGGTGGAGTCTTGCTAGAAGATGGTCGAGTGATCACTTACATCTCGAGGAAACTAAGAAGGTATCATGAGAACTATGTGACGCACAATTTGGATTTGTTAGCCATTGTAAATGCCTTGAAGGTTTGGAGACACTACCTAGTTGGACGAAAATTTGAACTAAGCACAGACCACTATGGAGTACAACACATCTTTACAGAAAGCGACCTGAACACAAGACAATGACGTTGGTGAAAATTACTTAGCGAGTACGACTTCGATATTACTTACATAAAAGGAACAGTGAAACGAGTGGTAGATGCATTGAGTCTGAGACCATGCATATTTTCGATGTTTCCTCTTCATATGAATCTACATCAAAAGATTCTAACTTTACAGCGTGACGATGACTGATACAAGGAGGTCGAGGATTTTATTGGACAAAACAAAATGATGATACCAAGATTTGAAGTATTTATGTTTGACAATGATGGATTATTGAAGTTTAAAAATTGGATTTATGTACCACCGAATGACAAGTTGAGGAGCTTCATCCTAAACGAGGCTCATAGAGAAGTACACATGGCTCATCCAGGAGTCATGAAGATGAGGGTAGACCTTAAACCCATATTATTCTGGAAAGGAATGAAGGTGGAAATATTCAACTATGTGGCCCGATGTATATAATGTTAGCAGGTAAAAGCTAAACATAGACGTCTAACATGATTACTACAGCCACACACTATTCCAGAATTGAAATGGGAGGTTATTTCGATGGATTTTATTGTTGGGTTTCCACTGATGGAAAAGAGACATGACTCTATTTTCTTAGTAGTCAATACTCTGACGAAGAGTGCTCATTTTATTCCTGTGTGTATGACGTATTAGGCACCTGAAATAGATAAAGTTTTCATCAGTGAGATTGTAATGTTGTGTGGCATTCCTAAGAGGATTACATCCATTCGAGGATCGATGTTTACTAGACGATTTTGGACTATTTTCCAAGAGGCCTTGGGAACCCAACTTAGCTCTAGTACTGCGTATCAGTCAGGGAGTGACGGGTAGACCGAACGAACAAACCAAACCTTGGAAGACATGTTGCACATGTACGTGATATACCAACAAAATCAATGGGAAGAATTCTTTCCATTGGTAGATTTCTCTTATAACAACATTTACTAAAGCATCATTTAATATGGTGCCTTAGAGTTTCTTTTTGGGCGACTATGTCGAATGCCCTTGAGTTGGGAATGGCTCGAGGATAGGGTCCTGGTGGGATCAGAAGAGATGCAAGAATTGGAAGAGTAAATGCAAACTATAAGAAAAAGTATCAAGGAAGCAAAGGATCAGCATAATAATTATGTCGATGCGAGTCATGTCGACCATAGTTACGATGTGGCGATCGACTAGTTTTGGTGCCGAAAACGCATAAGAGTTCAATCAAGTTTGGAAAAGAGGCTAAACTATCTCCTAGGTTCATGGTATCCTATGATATTGTGGAAAGGAGAGGCCCATGGCCTATTGACTAGCCTTGCCTGATTCTTGAGGCATATGCACGATGTCTTTCACATCTCTGTCTGAGACATGATGATTAGTGATCCTACACATTTTTTGACTTGAGCACCTTGTGCGTATCAAAAGAGGGTGCGTTCACGACTGATTTGATCCACATCCTGGATCATTTCATTCTAAAGCTACAATGTCGAATAGTAGATGAGGTCAAGGTCTAGTGGGAAAACTATAGTCTGCCCTCAGCGACCTCGGAGGACACATATGATATGCGCCAACATTTTCCAGTTTTGTTTGATAGATAGACTTATGATACTGTGATACACATTATTTTGGAACTTATATACTATGAAACTTTGGGACAAAGTTTGGACCAAGAGGGGGTGTATGTAACATCTTGCACTTTCTCACACTGAGAGAACTTATTCTTTGAGGACACTTTATTGCAAGTGATCTGAATTATTATACTAAGGGGAACGCAATAAGGAATGGGCCTTATTCCTTAGAGGTCCTTAGTCTCCCACAAGATCACTTGGATGAGTATTGACTCCATTTTTTTTTTATGTCTACCAAGTCAGTCAAGAGGTGAGTGACACCCTTGGAGCACGTAGTGCATCCTGAAGGGCACATCACGCAAGGGAAACAGGTTGAGGTGAGTGGCACCCTTGGAGCACTTAGTGCATCCTGAAGGGCACGTCGCATTGTTAATTAATAAATGGATTAACCTAGATGGCCTTAGGAAAAATAACATATTAAGAAGGATTTAAAACATTTCCCCTAATAAAATGTCGCCCAACCTAGGAAAATAAAGTCTAGGTCTAAGTGATTCTTGTGATAATTTTTTTTATTATCTATTTATATATATAAAAAAATTAAAATAAATAAATAATAATGATAATCATCATTAATCTTGTGACAAGAAGGGGGTAAGTAATTCATTTAATTGATAAAAATCTTTTGGGGGATCAAATTTAAAAGGGGAAAAAGTGAATTTTCTACACTTGCCAATTTGAGTTTTAAATAAAAAGGGAAAGAGGGAAATCGAAAAGAATTAGGAAACTAGGAAAAAATGGGAAACCGAAAAAGAAATGGGAAACACAAGGAAAAAGAAGAAGGTCTAACTTAGTAAGGTATCTAACATTTAATAACTTTCTAAGTTAAACTCAACTAGTAAATTAGTAAGGGGGAAAGTCATTAAAACTTGTAAGGGTGAGAGAAATAGGAGTAATTAACTAATTAATGAAATTTTTTTATGGTGCAATGAACGGGATGGGTGAAACTTGTACGGGGAGGATTATTAAGAGTTAAATTATTGAAAAATGAATTAAATGGGATTTTGGGAAAGTAAATGAGTTAGAGAATCTATATAAAGGAGGAAGGAGGAGGATGATGGAGTTTTTCCGTGATGTGTAACATTATGCTGCATAATTTTAGACTTGACTGAATTAGCTTGTGGGAGTTGGGATACCCATCTCAGTGAGGAGTGGTAGCTTGACCTTGCGAGGCGATATGGGAGCTAGTTGATCTCTGGTTCAGTGTGCATGGCCCCTTTGTGGCTCGAGGAACTAAGGGGGAAGAAGAGTACCCCTAGCAATGGCTTGGAGGTACCGGTGAAATCTCATTGGTCAGAAAGCGGGAGTAGCACAGAGCGTGTGGGACAACAACTCAGAGTAGGAAACTTGGGATACGGTATGCTTCCTTTATTTCTGCATGGTAGATTATTAGTACACTATACGCTTTTATTTCTGTATTTTAATTGGGTAAAGAAAATGATTGAATTAGCATTTTAATTGATAATTGAATTTACCCCATAGCCTTAAGCTCATTGTTGATTGATTCCCTTGGATTTCGATTCCCTGCATGTTGTGACCGTCCCATGGTTTTATTGATTTGCGTTGAGTTTGCACTTCATATTTCACCTTCATCCCTAGCTCATTATTCCTCACCTGAGAAGTCGTCCAGGAGCCGGATCGACAATCGTCACTTCGATGTTAATAGCCCTATAGATCCTAACGCCCTACTTTTTTGTGCATGGATGATGGGTGAAGGATGATTCTGCCCAGTCGTTTGTCCCTGTGATTGTTCTTGGTTGATTTGTGGTCATTGCTCCTTTTGGCGATTGAGCACCTCTGCGTTTGATTTCCTAAACTCTGAAAACCCTTGTGTCTCCATGAAGGATTAGCCCTGTTTTTCCTTGATTGATAACCTCTGAGTTGAAGGCCCAATCTCTATGTTTTTACATTCTTGAATGTGTTTTAGTGTTGGTTATTTACTCTACTTTTTTATATGTTGAATGCGTTTTCTTTTCTAAACATATGGCTCTACGATTTCATTATTATTTGAATGCAATTACCTACATATTGACTGCATTGGGGACTCAGATCTGCATTTCTATTTTATACCTGTGCGATTTTATAAATGAGCGATTTATATAAGGAAAAATTGATAGTTTATACACAACATTATTATATTTATAGACAACAAATCGTGTGGTAAATAACAAGAACTCTATTGCTGGACCTTGATTGTATTTATCTTGGTTCAATGATATTTTTGGTTAATAGAAAGCACTTGAGTAATACACAACAATTTATTCCTATGATAATTTATTCCCGCGATTTATTCCAGTGAATTTTACTCCAACGATTTTACCCACGAACTTCATGGTTAATAGCTGCATTTTAAAGGATAGTGATGCAGGAGCATCGACAACACATAAACAAGCCAGCGTGGAACGGGAGGCAGCTGGACAAGCCAGCACGAATTTTGAAAACACTTTGGGGTGTTGCACAAATCTTTAAATGAAATCAATTATGAAAGAGCACACTTGTATATTGTAAATGGACCTTGAATGGATAACTCTCGTCCTTAGGTAGATGAGGCATTTAAGGTAGTTAATGTAAAGTAGATAGAATATTTAATTCTAGATTTGATAGTTTAGAGCTAAGAGGGAAAACGGATATAGACACCCTCATTGTATCATTATAACAGAGGGGAGCAGGATATTGAAGCAGGAGAGCAGATGAGTATGCAGAGAACTGTATGAAGAACACCCATGTACAGATATTGAATTAATAGATAAAGTTTTGATTCAAATCCATGGTTATGTGTCTATTTCTCTGTGTATTGATGTTGTGCCCATAAATGTTTTCTTCCTGTCATACATTTTCTTTTATATGCTGTGTATGTGATTTCATGGTTGAATTGAAGTCTGAGAGGATGAGTGAATGAGCTTCAATTGTTTCTCTAAGTGAGCCAGAGGATTCCTGCAAGGAGTGCAGTCAAATTGTCTGCAAGGAGTGCGTCAACAGAAGGGTTCAGTTAGAGATACTCTTGTTCTCATTTTCTTCGAAGGTGCAGATAGGCACAATGTCGTGCAAGGAGTGCGCAGGCCAAGCGAAGTCTCAGAATTGCGATTCTGAGAAAAAGGGAATTAAGACTGCTGCTACAAGAGTGTGCAGAGTCGAAGATTCAACACTTAGACATTGTTGAAGATTTGCCGCAAGGAGTGCGTGCAAAAGGGTTCCAAGAAGATTTAAGTCTCGGGAAAATTCAGTAAGGAGTAAGTCTTAGAATCAGTTGAAGGATAAATTCAAGGAAGCAACTATTGAAAACTTGCAGAAGTGTCGTAGGTTGGCGAGAGGGTGAACGAGTCTTCATGGAGGAAGCACTTGATTCATTCTATAAAAACACTCAAGGGTTGGAAGCTCAGGAGGAGTAGGCCTTCGAATCCGTCGAAGGATTGCATGAAAAGGTTGTGCATTGAAGCGTTCGAGTAAGCGAGAAGGCGCGTGTAGGAGAAAAAGCCTTCGCGTGAGAAGTACTTTGTTTGATTTGCAAGAATTCATTTAGAAGGATGGATGGTCGAGAGCCTCCAAGAGAATCACGCGAAGTCACGAGGATCGTCGGATCTTCACATAGGATCGTGCATTGAAGCTTCGTAGGTTGAAGCCCGTGTTCTTGGAAATAGAAGTTGCGAAGTCGCGAGATTCGATATCACAGTGGGGATCGTGCGGGCCACAGTCAAGGTTAGTGGAAGACAGGTGGCAGAGATCGGAGATCTCATGAACTCGGGGCTCGCAGGGTGAGCACCCAACTATTGGAGGTCCCAAGTCGTGAAGGCACGAGATTGCGAAGGTGCGACAGGACAGTATCGGCGTTTCGACATCTTGACTATCAGAGGTTGGAGAACCGAGTGCTGGGAGTCGCGAGCAACAAAGTCGCGATAGGAGCAGAGTCCCAATAGAGAAGAGAGGAAGTCAATTTTGACTGACCATCGGGTCTCAGGATTTGAGAGCTCAGTGATTGATTGAGAACTCACGAAGTAGCGAGTTCCGATCCTCCGTTAAATCAAAGATAGAAGGATCGCACTGAAGAGAATGGTGGGTGCAAATTCCCGATAGGGAATAAGAAGAACGGAAGAGTTCTTCGGTCCAAGGAGAGAGAAGATCCTGTGAACACGATCGTGCTCCAAGGAGTGTGGTTGCCATCAGAGTGGTATCAGAGAGGGAATTATTTGCTTTCTATAGCAGAGAAGGAGAGTACACCATGTCGCCCAAAAGAGAGAGACAATCACCTGATCCAGAAGATAGGGAGGTGAGAAGAAGAGGTAGGCCAACAGGAAATCCAGAAATGGACAGACAGATGCGAGATCTCAGAGAGAGACTTGAAGAGATGGAAACAGCTCAGAGTCGCACAGCTAGTGCAGGGGATCACAATGATTCCGAGAGCGAAGTAGAGGTTGAATAGCAAGGAGAAGTTGCAGCCGAAGATGCAGCAAACGAGGGACTAATTAAAGCTATTGCTCGAATGAGTTCAAAGACAAAAATGGACATTCAAGTCTATGAAGGGAATCTGGATGCAGAAGAGCTGTTGGATTGGATCCGAGCTCTTGATACTTATTCCGATTATGAGGATATCGAAGAAGATAAAAAGGTTAGGCATGTTGTTACCAAATTGAAGAGACATGCAACATTATGGTGGGACAAGCTTTAAGTAGATAGACGTTCCAAAGGAAAGCAAAAGATAAAAAGCTGGGATCGAATGATTGTGAAGATGAAGGAAAAATTCATCCCAAGGGATTATCAAATCACACTGTTCAGGAGGATGCAGAACCTGAGATAGAAGCTGATGACAGTGAAAGAATACACTGAGGAATTCTATCGACTGAACATCAGAGCAGGTCATCGGGAGAGCGACGATGAGAAGGTTGCCAGATATCTGAATGGTCTGAGATACAACATTCAGGATGAGTTAAGCATGGTTACCATTAGGACGGTGGAGGATGCTTACCAGATGGCTTTGAAACCAGAGGAGAAGCTGAGACGTAAGCAAGGTTAGTGAGGCCGAGGCAAGAGTCATCCCAGAGGCAACGCAGTTGCCCAGGATAAGTATCAGAAGCCCAAGGAGGAGTGGAAGAAGCCTCAGGGTAAAGTTGAAAGAGGTGGTACCTCACAGAAAGGACCATACATTGAACAGAGAGGGAAACATAATGAGCAGAGGGGAGATTATGCTGACGCAAATACATTTCCTCATACTAGAGGTAGAGGAAGAGGTCGAGGTGGAGTCATCACATGTTTCACATGTGGGAAGAATGGACATAAGTCATTTGAGTGTCCAGATAAAAGAAAGGATGGAGGAGAATCTCACATCACTGAGGCGCAGAGGCATGATGTTGAGACCGAAGACACCGAAGTAGGAAGGTCACTGACGGTGCACAAAGTCCTTTTAACACCTGAGAAGGAGGTGGAGAGTTCAACTCAAAGGACCAGACTGTTTAGAACAGCTTGCAAGACTAAAGATTGGGTATGCAAGGTTATTGTTGATAGCGGTAGCACATATAATCTCGTTTCAACCGAGATGGTGGAGAAACTAGAGCTAGAGACAACTGATCACCCGAGTCCATACAAGGTTTCATGGTTACAGAAGGGACATCAGGTGAGTGTTACTAAACAGTGTTTAGTTGAATTCAAGATAGGTGGATATAATGATAAAGTACTTTGTGATGTCATTCCTATGGATGTATGTCATTTATTGCTGAGTAGACCATGGTAATATGATAGAAATGTGGTTCATGATGGGAGAATGAACACATATACTTTAGAGAAGGACGGGAGGACACACAGGTTGCTTCCGATAAAGGATAAGGAGGTGAAACTGGAAGTAAGCAACACAATACTTCTCATGAGTGGGAAGGAACTTCTTACGGAGATGGAGAAGAAAGAAGATCCACAATTCTTTGTGGTCAGAAAACCAAGGATTGTTCTGAATAGCATAAGAGTGGATGACCTACTAGATGAGATTCAGGAACTGCTGGAAGAGTTCGCTGATATTGTGGTGGATGAATTACCTCATTCATTGCCACCGATGAGAAGTGTGAGTCACCATATAGACCTCATACCAGGGGCTAGTTTGCTGAAAAAAGCTGCATACAGGTTGACGCCGCAGGAGAACGAAGAGGTCAGAAGGCAGGTCCAGGAGCTATTGGACAAAGGACTGGTCAGGGAGAGCTTGAGCCCATGTGCTGTTCCGACAGTACTCAGTCCAAAGAAGGATGGAGGTTGGAGAATGTGTACTGATTCGAGAGCAATAAATAAGATGACCATCAGGTAAAGGTTTCCACTGCCAAGAATGGATGATCTGATGGATTGCCTGAGTGGGGAAAATTATTTTTCAAAGATAGATTTGAAAAGCAGATATCACCAGATTCGCATAAGAGAGGGTGATGAGTGGAAGACAGCCTTCAAAACCAACAAAGGTTTGTACGAATGGATATTCATGCCGTTTGGCTTGACGAATGCACCAAGCACATTTATGAGGTTGATGAATGAAGTCCTGAGGGAATTCATCGAGAAATTTGTCATCGTATATCTGGATGATATACTGATTTTCAGCAAGACCAAGGCTAAACATTTGAAGCAATTGGCCATCGTAATGAAGAGGCTACAACAGGAGAAGTTGTTGATCAACATGAAAAAGTGCTCATTTATGAAGACAGAGGTCATTTACTTGGGTTTTGTTATTTCGGCGAATGAGTTGAGGATGGACCTGGATAAAGTAGAAGTAATTAAGAATTGGCCCTCACCAAGAAATATTTTCGAGGTGAGAAGTTTTCATGGTTTAGCTAGTTTCTACCGAAAGTTCATCCGAAATTTCAATGGAATTAGTGCAGCGATGATGGACACAGTGAAGAAGTGGCATAAGTCTTTTCATTAGACAACAGAGGCTGAGAAGAGCTTCAATCTGTTGAAGCGAAAGATCACGGAACAACCAGTGTTGGTGTTGCCGAATTTCCAGAAGACGTTTCAAGTGAAATGTGATGCAAGTGGGTATGCCATAGGAGTAGTCTTGAGTCAAGAAGACAGACCAGTCGCATATTACAGCGAGAAGTTGGATGAAGAGAAGCTGAAATAATCCACGTATGATAAATAATTTTATGCTATCATACAAACATTGAAGAAGTGGAGGCATTACTTGATCCCAAAGGAATTTGTATTGTACAGTGATAATCATGCATTACAGTTTGTGAGTCAACAAGAGAAGTTGAATCAAAAACATGCAAAATGGGTAGAGTATATGTAGAATTTCACATTTGTGATTAAGCATATTTCAGGTACTACTAACAAAGTGGTTGATGCTTTGAGTAGGAAGTGTTTGTTACTGCAGGAATTCCGAGTCAAAACATTGGGTTTTGAAAATATCAGGGACATGTACGCCGGAGATGCAAATTTCGGAGAAGCGTATGAAGCAGCTGAGAATCCAGTTCTCAGAGACAGAAGCCCATGGATAGATTATATGATCCAGGAAGGATTGTTGTTCAGAGGCAATCAACTGTGTATTCCGAAATGCTCCATGAGGGAGAACTTGTTGAAAGAGAAACACAGTGGAGGCTTGGCAGGACATTTTGGCCATGAAAAAACATTCACGAAGCTGAGTGAGTCTTACTTTTGGCCAGGGATGCGTGCAGAGGTCAAAAGGTTTGTTGACAGATGCAGAATTTGCCAACATTTGAAAGGAAGGAAGCAGAATGCAGGTCTTTATCAGCCATTGCCCATACTAGAGAGACCATGGGAGGCCATCAACATGGATTTTGTATTGGGTTTACCGAGGACCCAAAGGGGTGTTGATTCCATCTTTGTGATGGTAGATAGGTTTTCTAAAATGGCACATTTTATCCCATGCCAAAAGACCAGCGATGTGACTCATATCACAAATTTGTTTTTCAAGGAGGTCATTCGACTCCATGGATTGCCGAAAAACATAGTTTCGGACAGGGACACAAAATTCATAGGGAATTTTTGGAGGACACTATGGAAGAATCTAGGAACTAACTTGGTGTTTAATTCTGCTTATCATCCTCAAGCAGACGGACAAATAGAGGTGGTGAACAGGAGTTTGGGATATTTGCTGAGGAGTTTGGTGACATAACACCATAGCAGCTGGGACAACATATTGCCACAGGCAGAATTCGCATATAACAACTCAGTGAATAGGAGCACAGGAAAAAGTCCATTTGATATCGTATACAATAGACAACCGAGAGGAGTTTCTGAATTGTAGGATTCATAACAGACTGCGACTAGCATTGCTAGTGCAGAAGAATTTGCTGAGGCAATGAAAGAACTTCACAGCAAGGTGAAGCAACGACTGATAGATTCAAATCAGGAATACAAGTGCAGAGTAGATCAGCATCGGAGACAACTTCATTTTGAGGTTGATGATCTAGTTCTGGCACATTTGAGGAAGGAAAGGTTCCCAAGGGGAACATACAATAAGCTGAAAATGAAGAAAATCGGGCCATGCAAGGTCTTGAGAAAATTCGGGGAAAATGCTTATGAGATTGAGTTTCCAGAGGGCATCGAAATATCTTTGATATTCAATATCGCAAATTTATACCCATACAGAGATGGGGAAGCAGAGGTTGGAGCTGAAGAACCAGTGATCCAGTGGACGAAGCAGATGCCAATAGCAGAAAATCCGCAGATGGAGTGCATACTAGACAAAAGAGTGGGTAAGAAGACCAGAAGAAAAGAATACTATGAGTATTTGGTCAAATGGAAGAATCACCCAGTGGAAGATGCCAGCTAGGAGAGTGAAGCAATGATACAGAAGCATGGACAGACCATGCAGGAACTCATGGATAGGATCCCATGAAATTTTTCAAGCCGAGGAGTATGATGCAGGAGCATCGACAACACATCAAACGAGCCAGCGTGGAGCGAGAGGCAGCTGGACAAGCCAGCATGAATTTTGAAAACACTTTGGGGTGTTGCGCAAATCTTTAAATGAAATCAATTATGAAAGAGCGCACTTGTATATTGTAAATGGACCTTGAGCGGATAACTCTCATCCTTAGGTAGATGAGGCATTTAAGGTAGTTAATGTAAAGTAGATAGAATATTTAATTCTAGATTTGATAGTTTAGAGCTAAGAGGGAAAACAGATATAGACACCCTCATTGTATCATTGTAACATAGGGGAGCAGGATATTGAAGCAGGAGAGTAGATGAGTATGCAGAGAACTGTATGAAGAACACCCATGTACAGATATTGAATTAATAGATAAAGATTTGATTCAAATCCATGGTTATGTGTCTATTTCTCTGTGTATTGATGTTGTGCTCATAAATGTTTTCTTCCTGTCATACATTTTCTTTTATATGATGTGTATGTGATTTCATGGTTGAATTGAAGTATGAGAGGATGAGTGAATGAGCTTCAATTGTTTCTCTAAGTGAGCCAGAGGATTCCTGCAAGGAGTGCAGTCGAATTGTCCGCAAGGAGTACGTCGACAGAAGGGTTCAGTTAGAGATACTCTTGTTCTCATTTTCCTCGAAGGTGCAGATAGGCACAGTGCCTTGCAAGGAGTGCGCAGGCCAGATTAAGTCTCAGAGTTGCGATTCTAAGAAAAAGGGAATTAAGACTACTGATGCAGGAGTGTGCAGAGTCGAAGCTTCAACACTTAGACGTTGTTGAATATTTGTTGCAAGGAGTGCGTGCAAAAGGGTTCCAAGAAGATTTAAGTCTCAGGAAAATTCAGCAAGGAGTAAGTCTTTGAATCAGTCGAAGGATAAATGCAGGGAAGCAGCTATTGAAAACTTGCAGAAGTGTCGCAGGTTGGCGAGAGGGTGAACGAGTCTTCATGGAGGAAGAACTTGATTCATTCCGTAAAAACACTCAAGGGTTGGAAGCTCAGGAGGAGTAGGCCTTCGAATCCGTCGAAGGATTGCATGAAAAGGTTGTGCATTGAAGCATTCGAGTAAGCGACAAGGCGCACGTAGGAGAACAAGCCTTCGCGTGAGAAGTACTTCGTTCGATTTGCAGGAATTCATTTAGAAGGATGGATGGTCGAGAGCCTCAAAGAGAATCACGTGAAGTCACGAGGATTGTCAGTTCTTCACGTAGGATCACGCATCGGAGCTTCGTAGGTTGAAGCCCGTGTTCTCAGCAACAGAAGTTGCGAAGTCACGAGACGCGATATCACGGCGGGGATCATGTGGGAAACAGTCAAGGTTAGTGGAAGCCAGGTGGCAGAGATTGGATATCTCGTGAACTCGGGGCTTGTAGGGTGAGCGCCCAAATATTGGAGGTCCCAAGTCGCGAAGGCATGAGATTGCGAAGGCGCGATAGGACAGTATCGACATTTCGGCATCTCGACTATCGGAGGTTGGAGAACCGAGCACTGGGAGTCGTGAGAAGCAAAGTCACGATAGGAGCGGAGTCCCAATAGAGGAGAGAGGAAGTCAGTTTTGAATGACCATCGGGTCTCAGGATTTGAGAGCTCGGTGATTGATCGAGAAATCACGAAGCAGCGAGTTCCGATCCTCCGTTAAATCAAAGAAAGGAGGATCGCACCGAAGAGAACGGTGGGTGCAGATTCCTGATAGGGAATAAGAAGAACGAAAGAGTTCTTCGGGCCAATGAGAGAGAAGATCCTGTGAACACGGTCGTGCTCCGAGGAGTGCGGTTTTCGTTAGATAGAAAATCCCCTTTGACTATCTAGACAACGTTGGTATGCTTGCCTTTTTTTTGAGTTCGTTTGTTTGGCTGCATTCTTAATTTTTTTTATGACAATGATTTAAGAAATGGCTGCATTTTTAACACTTTTATTCGACTGCTATTTACCATTTCAGACTGTGAATTTATTATATTTTGGATGGGGATTTAATGACACAACTTGCTAATTCTATTGTACCTATCGATGCATATCTAGCAATTCTTCTTAACATACTTAAACCCTATGATATTACCTATTTATCACTCTAGATCTTGACATGCTCCATCCACATTATCACGTCCTTCCTCTATGGTTTCTTCAGGTAACTCTGCCTTGCTATTTATACCCACGAACAACCTTTAGTATAATAGCTTTAAACAACCATTTTACATTAAGTAATGACAATGATTTTCTAGTTTGAATAATAGCTATTTTTTATATTACAATTTACTCCTACAAAAATGATTTTATCCTTTATGGTATGATAGTAATTTACATGATAAATCTAATTCGTCCAAGGGGCATCCACTTGATTGTTTAAATTTATATTTTGTTTAAGGACAATGAATTAATTTTAATGACAACCTTCACGTTTTTTTTCTGACTGCAACTTAACGGTGTGTGCTTGATTTGTTTGGACCCATCTGCGCCCACCTAATATATAGGTTGTGCTTGTTGTGCTTGACTACGATTTGCGTGTTCACTGTATGTTGGGAAACGACCCATCGTTATTAGCCTACAACTTCACTGTGAACTCTTCTCTTGTGTGCCAATATTACCATTTGTTCCCTCCGCCAGTTATTGATGTATTACTGCAAATTTAATGCCATTTGGAAGAAAAACCTGGTGGGGCAACATGTTATTTAATTTGATTTTTGCCTTAGACTATAGATATATTAATATCCTTATCTTAGACAACAACTTAGAACTGGATAGACCATCATTCCTTTGATGACAGTGTTTTCCACATTTGATAATCGCATGCTCTTTAATCACAACCAATTATCTTTTATATTTATAAATACTGTCGTTATACAGGTTGACAAGCAATGTTAATAAACCGATTTTCTAGACAGTCCATTTATGACGATAACAGTTATTGTCTTCATTTTAGTTCATAGGAAAATAAATTTATTTATATCACATTGATTGATAGTAAATTACTGACAACAAATTTATAAATGGTAGGGCATCATTTATGAAAACAATCATGTACATTGGCAGTTATTTCCATAATGATTATTGATTAATATCATGTTGTCGACTGCCCTTATTAATAGCTTATCAATGGAGTCATCTAGAAATTGTTAATTTAGACCAACACATTTACGAAAAACAACCCTTTTTATTTTTATTTCTATGATTTTAAGACCGCCTTCTTAGACAACAAAATTATTTGCTTGAGGTTGGGAATGACAGTGAATGGTTGTCGTGTTTTCTACGTTAATGGTGTTTCGGTTGGGTAATTTTATTTCTTTAATACTACCTGACTGCGCTTTACTATTTTTTATTGACCGAGTAACTTGGTGGGGAAAATTTTAGCATTGAAGAGTGGGTACTAATAAGCCTCATGTTGTAGGCAATGAATCCCCATTTGTGGTTTTCAAAGTCTTATTATGAATTGGTATTTCTTATGCCATTACCATGTAATAATGTAATCAAAGTTGATGGATTAAGGTCCTCACAGTTATTTTGATATTACAGTGATTTTGCGATTTTAATAGGTAGTGGCAGTGTAATAATGTAATCACAATTGATTTGAAGGACAAACTACTATTCTTTATTACCAAAACAATCAAAAGTATTTAATACCAATATGATTACAGATGGAATATCTTGAACTATCTATATTTAATAATGATATCTTATATTAACCATTACCCCTGTGCTAATATTTATGGGTCATATGTTAGTATGGTTAAAATAACACTATCTTTTATCGCAAAATCTGGTCATGTGAACCTTATCTGAATTTCTTAAATTTTGTAAAATAGTTGTATTACCTTGTTTTAATCTTATCAACGATTTTTCCTCTACCCCTTCTTTCCCTTTTTCTTTTAAAAGATTTGTACCTTAATAGTTTTTTTTGAGGTGCGCAGATAGACATGGTTGTGCAAGGAGTTTTCATGTTGCTTGAATGTCTTAGTTGTCTTGTTGATGGTCATCGGTTGTTAGGGTAGTCGTCCCTTCCTAATTTACGCATGTTTCACCAAGTTGCTCGATGTGTTAGTGTGTAGAGTCATTTTGTCGGTTGCCTGATTTGTAGGCATTGTGTTAGTCATCTGGGTGTGGATAACTGTGTCGTCTTTTCCT
>ML798429.1:108384-144199 GCA_009831015.1 Picea engelmannii
TAGCACTTTTCACTTCACTTGCAGACGTAACGATTGGGGTCATTACATATGGTATCAAAACGGGGTTCAACCCTGTGACTGTGGATCACCAGGATTTCCACTGAAGTAAAACTTTGAGTATTAACCCTTGTGTTAATTAAAAACCTTAACGTGTCTATGTGGTGATCGCATTTAGAGGATGCCTCAGAGGTTCACAACTTGGTAACGTGGAAGGAGGTGCGATGCCTTCAGAAGTTCCCGCACCCTCAGAGTCAAACCCCCCAAGGGAAGAGAAAGTCCTTGGGCTAGATTCCCTTGTTGTAAGGGATGATGATGGTCTGACAAGGCCCTTCCAGCTAATGTCAAAGGGCCTTGATTCACCATCAGTACCGAGATGAGGCCAAGGCACCTCTACCCCTGAGGGTCCATAGAGCGCCCTATTCAGTACTGTTAACATCCATTGAGAACTTGAGAGAGTTGATTTCTCAAGTCCACGAGTGTCACAAATGGTTGTGTCATCAAGACATAGTTGTAGAGCAAGGCGTTATGCTTCACGCTTCGGGATTACGATCTCCAACATGAAGGTCTGGATGGTTGTATTTCAACTGAAGGGGAATGCTCTTCTATGGTAGAAGATGCTCCTGCCACATTGAACATGGTCATCAAATACGTGTCATGGGAACTGTTCAAGGAATGGTTCTGAGAGAGGTACCTATCAAAGGAATTCATTGAGAATTAGCTCAATGAGTTCAACACCTTATGACATGGTGGTCGTATGGTGCCCAAGTACAAGGCTTGTTTTTGGAACTGCTTCGTTATGCTCCGTAGCCTTACTGAGAAACTTAAGGTCAACAAGTTTGTGTTCTCATTAGCATTGGAATTCAACTTCTACTTTGGGTACTAGAATTACTGGATCGAAGAAAGTGTGTTATACTATAGGGAGCCACATAACCAGCGTGACTGCCCAGAGGAAAGGGCCGGAGCATCTGGATCAGCCAAACCCACTACTGTGGGAGTTTTGGGCAAGGCTCATCGGATTCATGCAATGGTGAATAACCGCCAGGCAGAGCACCAATCAACTGTGCTCGAGACTTCAGGTACTGTCTCTAACTAGACCCTTAGTATTTTGATAGATCCTAGTGCTACCGATATTTTCATCTTTGGTGCAGTGCTAAAAGGATTAAGGTAAAGGAAGTCGAATAGGCAAAGGTTATCTTTGTAGAGATGGCATCGAAAGTCAAACATAAGGTTGGAGGGAGGGTTATGGGCTTTACCCTTAACCTATGAGAGTTTGTCACCAGGTCCAACCTGTACATCACGATATTAGGATCTTATGACATCATGATCAATATGGACTGGTTGGAATCGCATTAGGTGATATGCAACTGTAAGACGTGATGGTCGAGCTTGGTCGATGATGAGGGACAAAAACACATGATTGTAGGTTGGAACCAGGGATTTTCCTTGAGGTTTATCTCTTCCTTGCAGTTACAAAAGAGCTTGTGCAAGGGATGTAAGACTTATACGATCCTTGCGTTAAATGAAAAAGGAGTAGCGGAAGTTCTAGAACACCTACTGATGATGAGAGAGTTTGCAGACGTCATTCCAGATGAGTTACCTAGGATGCCACCGGAGAGGGAATTGGAGTTTACCTTAGACCTAAAACCAGGGACTGAACCAATAGAGAGAATGCCTTATCGTATGTCAACCCCAGAATTAAAGGAAATGAGAATGCAACTGAAGGAGTTGTTGGACCTGGGGCTTAGACGTCTGAGTGTGTCACTGTGGGCTGCACATGTTATTTTCATACGAAAGAAGGATGGGTCATGGAGACTCTGCATTGACTGCCATCAATTGAACAAGGAAACGATCAAGAATCAGTATCTGTTGCTAAGGATTGATGATCTGTTCGATCAGATGAAGGGTGCAATGATATTCTCAAAAATTGATTTGCGATAAGGATATCACCAGTTATAGATCAAAGAGGATGACATCCATAAGACCGCCTTTAAGACAAGGTTGGGCATTACGAGTTTACTTTTTTACCGTTTTCACTAACAACTGCCCTAGGGGTATTTATGAGTTTGATGAACGGGGTTTTTCGCGAGTACTTGGATAATTTCTTCCAAGTATTCATGAAAGATATTTGATTTACTCTCGGATGACGGAGGAGCATGATGAGCACTTGTGCTTGGTACTACAACATCTACGAGAGAATAAATTGTATGGGAAGTTGTCCAAATGCTCGTTTTATCAATCAAGGATGCACTACTGAGGGCATGTCATCTCTAGTGAAAGTATCGTCATGGATCCAACAAAGGTCGAGGCTATTATGGAATGGCCTGAGCTGACGAATGTCCCGAAAGTGCGTAGCTTCATGGGTTTAGCATGATACTATCGATGATTTGTCAAAGGATTTTCTAAGATAGAAAATCCGATCACAGAATTGCAGAACAAGAACAAGAAGTTTTTTTGGACCAAGAAATGTGTAGAAGCATCTCGGAGGCTCAAGGAGTTATTGACAACAACACTGATACTAAAGTTCCTTGACATGGACACAAAGTTCTTGGTATGCACCTATGCATCAAAGTAAGTCTTAGATGGAGTCTTGTTGCAAGACGGTTGATTGATCACTTACATCTCGAGGAAACTAAGAAGGCATGAGGAGAACTATGTGACACACGATTTGGAGTTGTTAGCCATTGTAAATTCCATGAAGGTTTGGAGACACTACCTAGTTGGATGAAAATTTGAAATAAAGACGGACCACTATGGACTAAAACACATCTTTATGCAAAGTGACCTGAATGCGCAACATTGATGTTGGTCAAAATTACTTAGCAAGTACGAATTTGAGATTACTTACATAAAAGGAACAATGAACTGAGTGAATATGCATTGAGTCAGAGACAACACATCTTTTCGGTGTTGCCTCTTAAGCCGAATCTACGTGAAAATATTCTAACTTTATAGTGCAACGATGACTGGTACAAGGAGGTCAAGGATTTTATTGGACAAAACACAATGATGATACCAATATTTGAAGGATTTACGTTTGAGGATGATGGATTATTGAGGTTTAAAAACTAGATTTACGTACCACCGAATGACGAAATGAGGAGCTTTATCGTAAACGAGGCTCATTCTTCTAGAAAGGAATGAAGGTGGAAATAGTCAAATATGTGGCCCGATGTCTAGAATTTCAGTAGGTAAAGGGTGAACATAGACATCCAACATGATTACTATATCCACACGCTATTTCAAAATCAAAATGGGAGGTTATTTCGATGGATTTTATTGTTGGGTTGCCACTGACGGCAAGGAGACATGACTCAATTTTTGTAGTAGTCAACACTCTGATGAAGAGTGCTCATTTTATTCCTGTGCGTATGACGTATCAGGCACCTAACATAGCTAGGGTTTTCATCAATGAGATTGTAAAGATGCATGGCACGCCTAAGAGGATTATAGTTGATCAAGGATCAGTGTTTACTGGACGATTTTGGACTAGTTTGCAAGAGGCATTGGGAACCCAAACTAGATCTAGTACTGCATATCACCCAGGGACTGACGGGTAGACCAAACGAACAAACCAAACCTTGGAAGACATGTTGCGCATGTACATGATGGACCAGCAAAAGAATTGGGAAGAATTCTTGCCACTGGTAGAATTCGCTTATAACAACAATTACTAAAGCACTATTTAAGATGGTGCCTTAGAGTTTCTTTTTGGGCGATTGTGTCGAGCACCCTTGAGTTGGGATCAGATCGAGTATAGGGTCCTAGTGGGACCATAAGAGATGCATGACTTGGAAGAGTAAATGCAAACTATAAGACAAAGTATCAAGGAAGAGCAGAATCAACATAAGAATTATGTCGATGCGCGTCATGTCGACTGTAGTTACGATGTGGCGATTGACTATTTTTTCTGCTGAAACCACATAAGAGTTCGATCAAGTTTGGAAAAGGGGCTAAACTATCTCCTAGGTTCATGGGATCCTATGATATTGTGGAAAGGAGAGGCCCATGGGATCCTAGGTTCATGCGTTCATGGGATCCTATCATAGGGCTAAACTATCTCCTAGGTTCATGGGATCCTATGACTAGACTTGCCTAATTCTTGATGCGTATGCACGATGTATTTCGTGTCTCTGTCTGAGACATTATGATTAGTGATCCTACACATGTTTTGACTTAAGCACCTTGAAGGTGTCAGAAGAGGGTGCGATCATGGCTGAGCCGATCCGGATCCTGGTTCATTACACTCGACAGCTATGACGTCAAACAATAGATGAGGTCAATGTCCAGTGGGATAGCTATAGTCTGCCCTCGGCGACCTCAGAGGACACATATGATATGCAGTAGCAGTTTCCATTTATGTTTGATAGATAGACTTATGATACTATGGTACACATTATTTCAGCACTTATATACTATGAAACTTTAGGATGAAGTTTAGACCAAGAGGGGGTGTATGTAACATCCCGCTCTTGCACGCATTGAGTGAACCTGTTCTTTGAGGACACTTTATTGCAAGTGATAGAGATTATTATACTATTGGGCATTTGATTATGATTATGAGGCGTTATGGATATGATGACATTTTATTTTTTGTATTGATATAGACAGGTGCTATAGACTTAGTTCTACTAAGTTTGAAGGATTTTGGACCTCGAGTATGAAGAGGCATCGATGAGACTCTTGGAATATGGATTGAGTTAGGGATTGGACTATTGGGGTTTGATTGTGTATATATGTCCTATGTGCATCTAATTAGAGGTTATGATTATCGATTTTATTTCTGACATGATTTGCTGATGATGCAGACTGACGATAGCTTGCCGACCAGACTCACATGTGGAGTAGCATGGTCATGCGCGACTACCATAGACGTTGAGGGACAGGTGTGGACAACAACCTTGCCACAACCTACTAGCACTCTCGCCATGGCTTGAACTATAGGTTAACGATTACCTAGTTCGAGAAGACCCACGATGCCATGAGAGACCACTGCAACAGTCCCTCACGATGATTCTAAGGGGCGTGCAATAAGGTAGGGGCCTTATTCCTTAGAGGCCCTTAGTCTCCCACAAGATCACCTGGCGGGGTATTGACTCTAGGGATTTTTTGTGTCTACCAAGTCAGTCAAGAGGCAGGTGGAACCCTTGGAGCATGTAGTTTGCCCCGAAGGGCATGTCGCGTTGTTAATTAATAAATGGATTAACCTAGATGGCCTTAGGATGAATAACATGTTAAGAAAGATTTAAAACATTTCCCCTAATAAAATGTCGCCCAACCTAGGAAAATGAAGTCTAGGTCTAAGTGATTCTTGTGATAATTTTTTTTATCTATTTATATAAAAATTAAAATTAAAATAAATAAATAATAATGATAATCATCATTAATATTGTGATGAGAAGGGGGTAAGTAATTCATTTAATTTATAAAAATCTTTTGGGGGATAAAATTTAAAAGTTGAAAAAGGGATATAATTGTTTTGTCACTTATGCTAAATAAAATTTATTAATTAAAAAGGAAAAAGGGGAAAAAGTGAATTTTGTACACCTGCCAATTTGAGTTTTAAATAAAAAGGGAAAGAGGAGAATCTAAAAGAATTAGGAAACTAGGAAAAAGCGGGAAACACAAGGAAAAAGCAGAAAGTCTAACTTAGTAAGGTATCTAGCATTTAAGAACTTTCTAAATTAAACTGAACTAGTAAATTAGTAAGGGGGAATGTCATTAAAACTTGTAAGGGATTATGGGGACACCTAGGAGTGATTCTAGGAGTGTCTTTGGGTGGGTGAGGGAAATAGGAGTAATTAATTAATTAATGAAATTAATTTATGGTGCAATGAAGGGGATGGGTGACACTTGTACGGGGAGGATTATTAGGAATTAAATTATTGAACAATGAAATAAATGGGATTTTGGGAAAGTAAATGACTTAGAAAATCTATATAAAGGAGGAAGGAGGAAGATGATGGAGGTTTTCTGTGATGCATAACATTATGCTGCAGAATTTTAGACTTGACTGACTTAGCTTGTGGGAGTTGGGATACCCATCTCATTGAGGAGTGGTAGCTCTACCTTGCGAGGTGAGCTGGGATATAGCTAATCTCTGGTTCAGTGTGTGTGGCCCCTTTTCGGCTAGGGGGGCTAATGGGAAGAAGAGTACCCCTAGCATTGGCTGGGAGGTGTCGGTGAAGTATCATTAGTCAGAAATCTGGAGTTTCATGGAGCATGCAGGACAAAAACTCAGAGCAGGTGACTTAGGCTACAGTACACTTCCTTTATTTTTGCATGGTAGATTATTAGTACACTATACAGTTTTAGTTTTGTATTTTAATTTTTTTAATAAAATGATTGACGTAGCATTTTAATTCATAACTTAATTTCCCCCATAGCCTTAAGCTCATTGTTGATTGATTCCCTTGGATTTCGATTCCCTGCATGTTGTGACCGTCCCATGATTTTAGTGATTTGCGTTGAGTTTGCACTTCGTATTTCTCCTTTGTCCCCAGCTCATCATTCCTCGCCTGAGAGGTCAGCTAGGAAACAGATCAACGATCATCACTTCGGTGTTAATAGACTTATAGATCATAATGCCCTACTTTTCTGTGCATGGTTGATGAGCGAAGGATTCTTCTGCCTAGTCGTTTGTCCTTGTGATTGTTCTTGGTTGATTGGTGGTCATTGCACCTTCTGGCGATTGAGTACCTCTGCATTTTATTTCCTAAACTCTAAAAACCCTTGCGTCTCCATGAAGGATTATCCATGTTTTCCTTCATTGATAACCTCTTAGTTGAAGGCACAATCTCTATGTTTTTACATTTATGAATGCGTTTCAGTGTTGGTTATCTTCTCTACGATTTTATATATTGAATGCATTTTCTTCTCTGAACATATGGCTCTACAATTTCATTATTATTTGATTGTGATTCCTTACATATTGACTACATTGGGGAATGCAATATACATTTCGATTTTATACCTATGCGATTTTATAAATGAGCGATTTATATAAGGAGCAATTGATAGTTTATACACAGTATTATTATATTTATAGACACAAAATCGTGTGGTAAATAATAGGAACTGTATTGTTGGACCTCAATCATATTTATCTTGGGGCAGCGATATTTTTGGTTAGTAGACAATGCTTGAGTAATACACAATAATTTATTCTTGTGATAATTTATTCCGGCGATTTATTCCAGTGAATTTTACTCCAGAGATTTTACCCATGAACTTCATGGTTAATACCAGTGTTTTAAAGGATAGCAAATCCCCTTTGAGTGACTATATAGTGTTGGTATGATTGCATTTTTTTTGAGGTCATTTGTTTGGCTGCATTCTTATTTTTTTTTATGACAACGATTTAAGAAATGGCTGCATTTTTAACACTTTTATGGGACTGTTATTTACCATTTTGGACTGTGAATTTATTATATTCTAGATGGGGATTTAATGACACAACTTGTTAATTCTATTGTACCTATCGATTCGTATCTATCAAGTCTTCTTAACATACTTAAACCCTGCGATATTACCTATTTATCACTCTGTGTCTTGACATTCTCCATCCGCATTATCACGTCCTTCCTCTGCCATATCTTTAGGTAACACTGCCTTGCTATTTATACCCACTAACAACCTTTAGTATAATAGATTTAAACAACCATTTTGCATTCAATAATGACAACGATTTTCTAGTTTGAATAATAGTTAATTTTTATATTACTCCTACAACAACGATTTTATCCTTTATGGTATGATAATAATTTACATGATAAATCTAATTTGTCCAAGGGGCAGCCACTTGATTGTTTAAATTTAGATTTTGTTTTAAGGACAACTACTTACTTTTAATGATAGCCTTCACTTTTTTTTCTGACTACAACTTAACGGTGTGTGCTTTCTTTGTTTGGACCCATCTGCGCCCACCTAATATAGAGGCTGCGCTTGACTGTGATTTGCATTTTCACTATATGCTGGGCAATGACCCATCGTTCTTAGCCTACAACTTCACTGCAAAGTCTTCTCTTGTGTGGCAATATTACCATTTGTTCCCTCCACCAGTTACTGATGTATTACTGTGAATTTAATGCCATTTGGAAGAACAACATGGTGGGACAACGTGTTATTTAATTCGATTTTTGCCTCTGACTATAGATATATAATATCCTTATGTTTGACAGCAATTCAGAACTGGATAGGCCACCGTTCCTTTGATGACAACATTTTCCACATTTGATAATTGCATGCCCTTTAATCACAACCAACTATCATGTATATTTATAAATACCGTCGTTATACAGGTGGACAAGTAATGTTAATAAACTGATTTTCTACACAGGCCATTTATGATGATAGCAATTATTGTTTTCGTTTCAGTTCGTAGGACAACAAATTTATTTATATCATATTGATTGACAATAAATTACTGACAACTAATTTATAAATGGTAGGGAAGCATTGATGACGACAATCTTGTACATTGGCAACTATTTCCATAATGATTATTGATTAATAACATGTTTTCAACTGCCCTTATTAATAGCTTATCAATGGAGTAATCAAGAACTTGTTAATTTAGACCAGAGAATTTAAGAACAACAACCTTTTTTATTTTTATTTCTACGATTTTAAGACTGCCTTCTTAAACAACGAAATTATTTTCTTGAGGTTGGGAATGACAACAAGTGGGTAATTTTATTTCTTTAATACTAGTTGACCACACCTTACTATTTTTGACTGACTGAGTAACCTGGTGGTGAAATTTGTAGCATTGAAGAGGGGGTACTAATAAGCCTCATGTTGTAGGCTTTGAATCCCCATTGGTGGTTGTCATAGTCTTATCACGAATTGATATTTCTTCCATCGTTACCATGTAATAATGTAATCACAGTTGATGGAATAAGGTCCTCACAGTTATTTTTCTATTACATTCATTTTGTGATTTTAATAGGTAGTGGAAGTGTAATTCTGGTTAAAAGACAACAAGTTGATTTGAAGGACAGACTGCTATTCTTTATTACCACAACAACCAAAAGTATTTAATACCAATATGATTACAAATGGAATATCTTTAACTATCTGTGTTTAATAATGATATCTTATATTAACCATTACCCCTATGTTAATATTTATGGGTCATATGCTAATATGGTTAAAATACCACTATCTTTTATTGCAAAATTTGGTCATGTGAACCTTATCTGAATTTCTTAAATTTTGTAAAATAGTTGTATTACCTTGTTTTAATCTTATCAACGATTTTGCCTCTACCCCTTTTTGCCCTTTTTCTTTTAACATATTTGTACCTTAATATTTTTTTTTGAGGTGCGCAAATAGAATTGGTTGCCCAAGGAGGTTGTGTTGTTTCTTGAATGTCTTAGTCATCTTGTTGATTGTCGTCGGTTGTTAGGGTAGTCATCCCTTCCTGATTTACACGTGTTTCACCAAGTTGCTCGATGTGCCAGCATGTAGATTCTTGTTTTCTATTGCCTGATCTATAGGCATTGTGTTCATCGTTTGGGTGTGGATAACTGTGTCATCTNCACTTTTCGCTTCACTTGCATACGTAATGATTGGGGTCATTACAAACAATTTGTATTGATAGGGTCATTGGTGAAGAAATTTATTCAAACTCACTAATTGTATTTATGATTTGTCTTGTACAAGTATTTAGTAGGAAATATAGGTGAATAAGATGGTAAATAATTGTTTCTATCTTGAATTTCATTAGTAGGTCAATTATTAGGGACATATTATTGAAGAGAGGTGACAAAAATCGTTCATTCTATATGAAATCTAGTGGCCAAGCCATATTGTATGGGGAATTTTGGGGTAGAATGTTATTGAACCTCGTCAATTCCATCGAAATTTGGTTGGAAAAAGTATATACTAGGAAATAGAGGTGAAGAAGTTGGGGAAACTAATCGTTTCTCATTTGAATTTGGTTGGTATGTTAATTGTCTAGAACATACTATTGAAGAAAGGTGTGAAAATTCTTTCATTGTATATGGAATTTAGTTGCAAATCCATAATGAATGAGACATATTATTGAAGAAAGTTGTGCAAACTCATTCACTATATCTAGAATTTAGTTAGCACCAATATTGACTAGGATATAAATTTAGTGGGCATATGTATTGAATGGGACATATTGAATTTGGTTGGTAGATCGATATTCTAAATAATATGTTATTCATGGGATTTAAAAATAGGTCTCTACTAACAAAATCTATGACTTTCACTAATTAACAAAATCCATGTTGATAGTGCGATCCCTCATCTTAGATTAGTAAAAACTAAAACTAAATGTAAGAATGAAATTTATACTACAATATCTTTTATGATTTACCATTCAAAAAAGTCTAAACATCTTTTCCTCAACACTTTATTAAAGTACTATGTTTCTTCAACCAATAACCTTGAGTAAAAACTAAAAGTAAATGTAAAATAAAATTTGTACTACAATATATTTTATTATTTACCACTCAAAAAAATTCCAAACATCTTTTTCTCAACACTTTATTAAAATACTCTCTTTTTGCAACCAATAACCTTAATTTTGCATGTTTTTGAGTTGCATTATAAGTCCAAAGACCTAATAAAAATCATTGAGACTCTATGGATTATGGATAGAGGCATTTTAATGTTAGATAAATGGGAACCAGGTTTTAATCTCTATTTGGACTTGTTCAAGAAGAGATGTTTATGGCTGTTGATGCCTGATTTTCCAATAGAGTTGTGGATTTTAAATATTTTTAAGGATATAGGAGACTCTGTGGGTTGATTTTTTTATTTAGATGGAAAATTATATGTGGGTCGATTTGTGAAAAAATTCTTAGAGCATAGAGACCCGACCAAGGGCTCTTGGAGCACAGAGACTAGGCCAAGGGCTCTTAGAGCATAAATACCTGATTTGGGGGTTCCTCCATGATTTTCCTTTCATATAACTTGAGGGGGGTTGGGTTTTCCCCAAAAATGTTAACCATAAATAGGTTAGTATAGTTTGTGAACCCCGATATCATCTTCCTCTAGAAAACAATGGTTGATCGTAAGAACGCCAAAAATTTCTTCTAAAATGTTGTCTCTCTTGGAATTGTGGGGCGACAGATTCTTTTGGAATATCGAGGTGTTTGATTTCTGGATGGAACCCTTCGAAAGTGGATTTTCATGCCTTCCATATCTCTGCTAGTATAATTTTGGAAGTTCAGATAAAATAAGTTTCTTACCCTGTAAAAATATTGAACTGTTATGGGCCATACAAAGACAAAGTTCCCTTTTGGCCGCTTTTGGAGAACAATGGTTTCTTAAAGGAGGATAATATAATAATTGGAGGGAACCTTAGATTAAATCTCTCTTCTGGGGATATTTGGGGGGACCGAGTAATATTATATTCCCTCTCTAAACTTTTTTCCTCTTTTTTTACTTCAACAGGTTTAGTTGATATTTTTCCAAGTCAGATATTTCCAACATGGAGGAATGGACACAATGGACCAAAAGGAATTTAAAAAATACTATATTGTTTTCTTATGAATGAAGATCTTTTGGGGAACTAGATCAGATGTAGATCTTGGTTCATAAACTCCTTTCTATCAGATCATAACCTTGTTTGCCTATAGTTTGAAGAACAAAAGGATACACTTCATTTCACTTTCAAATTTAGTCATGCCTAGTTGATGGAGAATGATTTTAATTTTCTAGTAATATAAACTTGGTTGTGAATGTATTCTTGGTAAGATTCTTCAACTATGAATCTGATAGTGTCTAAGATAAAAAAAATTAAAAGAAGTTGTGGTTTCTTGGAAAAAAAGAGAAAAGAAGAAAGATGCAGGTTGAATATAGTGATTTGGAGCATAAATTAATAGAAGTTGTGAAAAGATTTCCCTCGCAAATATTTCCTTATGGTGTAAAAGAGGAGATCATAACACTTGAAAAAAGAAAACATGTCATTCTCAAAGTAGAGGAAGAATCATGGCAACTCAAGAGAAAGGTCATTTGGTTGAAAATTTGGGATAGGAATACAATTTTTTTTCACAAATTTGCAAAGAATAGAAATAATTATAATAATATATGGGATGTCTTGGATTTAGAAGGGAATATTCAACATACACTAATTGGGATTAAATAAGATTCTCTCAACTTCTATAGTTCTCTTTATAAATCAAAGGTCAATTAAGATATTTTAACCCAACTTAATGTGTTAAAATAAGTCCCACAATTCTTCACATATGAAGAAATCAATGAGGTTGGTAAGAAAGTCACTCTTCAGGAAGTTGGGAAAATTGTAGAGTTGATGCCAAAGGACAAAATCCTAGGCCTAGATGGATGGACCCAAGATATTTTCCACCACTTTTTTTATATTATGGGTAAATATCTGTTAAATGAAGTAGAAGAGACAAGATTTCCGGTAAGGTAAGTGGTTCACTAAATTCTACATTTCTAACTCTCATCTCGAAGGAGTCAAAACTATATTCTTTTCATGAATATAGACCAATATGTCTATGTAAATTATTATACAAAGTTATTACTAAGATTATAACCTCCAAGATCAAAGACAAATTGGATTTATGTTGTTAGAAAACACAAGTATTCCAACAGAGGACGAAAATCTTCAGTAACCACTCACACATGTGGTAAAACCCCTATGGGGAAGCATCAATGGCCCTAGCCAACACGACCACTTGGATAAATTTATTAATGCAAAAGAAAAATATTATAGAGAGATTTTACAAGAGATTTTCTCATAATCGATCATCGGAAAATGAACCTCCATGCTCTTTAAATAGAGATCATGGACCAATCGGGTGCTAAGCCATGAATCAATGGTCATGAAGATTGAGGGGAATATGAATTGTCGGATTACTCTATGTCAGGAACAGGTGGTGGCCGTTTTATTTCCTAACTACAAATGCATACTAGTGCATACTAAAGAAACACACTTTTACCTAATGACACATTAGACCAAGTAGATCTTAACTAACTCCTAATTGTCTAAATATCCTGACATCCCCCCTTAAGAACAACTTGGGAAAGTATTGAATGATTTATAGTAGTGACACAATAGGAGAAGGAAGGATGAATTAGAGCCTATCCCCCCTTAATGACAACTTCCTGAACTCCTTACATATATCAAAGTTTGGAAAAATTCACTTATGTAAGAGACTTTGTGAAAATGTCTACAACTTGAGCTTCTATAGGGAAAAAGAGCACTTCAATAACTTGATCATGAATGATATTTATAATGAAGTGCATGTGTAGCTCAATGTGCTTGCTGCACTCATGTTGAAATGGGTCTTTGGCGAGCTTGATGACACTCTAATTTTCGCACCTAAGGCTGGTCAGATGTTGTTGCTGGAATCCAAACTATGAAAGGATCTGTTGAAGCCAGAAGGCTTCCTGATTTTCATTTACCACTACTCCGTACTCTGATTTTGCTAAAGAAAGTGAAATAGAATGTTGTTTCTTATAGGCCCATGTGACAGGTCCTTAACCAAGGCTAAAAATATAATCTACAATAGACTTCCGATCATCAGGGTCACCATCCCAATCTGAATCAGTGAAACGAACCATTAAAGGAGTCCTCCTGAACTATAATGTATCCCAAATTGAACTGTACCACGAACATAGAGAAGTATCATTTTAGTTTCTTTCCAATGGATTTCATGGGGTGTTTGCATATACCGGGCAACAAAACCAACAACAAAGGAAATATCAAGGTGGGTATGAGTGAATTATAAGAGGATACTAACTAACTAATGATACAGGGTGGCATCATCTTCGGGAGAAGTAAATGTGACAATAAGATTGACTCCATACTGGAAGGGAGAAGGGGATGGTTTACAATCATCCATGTGAAAGCAAAGAATAAGGTCACAAGCATACTTAGATTGGGAAATACAAATTTCTTCATTGGTTTGCAAAACTTGGAGACCAAGGAAATAATGCAAAAAACCTACATCTGTCATTTCAAATTTCTTCTTAAGGATGGTTTTCACATGGTTTAAAAGTTTTAAGCCACTACTAGTAAGGATAGGGTCATCAACATAAAGGAAAAGGATTATGAGATGGATTCCTACTTGTAACATCCCACTCTTGCACACACTGAATGAACTTATTCTTTGAGGACACTTGCTTGCAAGTGATCCAGATTATTATACTTTTGGGAATTTGATTATCATTATGAGGAATTATGGATATGATGACATGTTCTTTTACTATATTGACATAGACAGGTGCTATTGACTCGGTTCTCTTGAGTGTGCAGGATTTGAAACTTGAGGATTCTGAGGCATCGATGAGACCCCTGGACTCTGGATCGAGTCAGGGAGTGGACTATTGGGGTTTGATTGTTGTTGATTTGACATATTCACTTATTATTAGATGCTATGATGATTGATTTTATTTTTTGATATGATTTGATGATGATGCAGGCTGACGATAGCTTTCCGACCAGACTTACATATGGAGTAGAGGGGTCATGCATGACAAACAAAGACTTTGAGGGAAAGGTGTGGACAAGAACCCTGCCACAACCTACTAGCACTCTTGTCGTGGCTCGAATTGTAGGTTAACGATTACCTATTTTGAAAATACCCACGATGTCATGAAGGAAGGCTGCAGTAGTCGCCAACGATAATTCTAAGGTGTGTGCAATAAGGCAAGGGACTTATTCCTTAGAGGCCCTTAGTCTCCCACAAGATCACCTAGTGGAGTATTGACTCCATGGGTTTTTTATGTCTACCAAGTTAGTCAAGAGGCGAGTGGTACCATTGGAGCATGTAGTGTGTCTTGAAGGGCACTTCACACAGGAAAAATAGAAAGAGGCAAGTGGCACCCTTGGAGCACATAGTGCGTCCCGAAGGGCACGTCGCGCAAGGGAAGCATAATCAAGTGAGTGGCACCCTTGGAGCACCTAGTGCGTCCTGAAGGGAACGTCGCATTCTTAAATAATAAGTGAATAAACCAAGATGGCCTTAGAATGAATGATGTGATGATAAAGTTTTAAAAACAATTTTTCCTAATAAAAATGTTGCCCAGCCTCAAAAATTAAAATCTAGGTCTAAGTGATACTTGTGGAAAATAATAATAATAATAATAATAATAATCATATTTAAAAATGTGATAAAAAGGGGGTAAGAAATTTGATTAAATTATTAAAATCAAATTATATTGAGGGATTTAAAAAAAAATTAAAAAAATTGATTGTTTGTTACATGTGCTAATTAAAAATTTTAACTAAAAAGAAAAAGGGGAAAAGGGTAAAGTCTACACTTGCTAATTTGAGTTTTAGATAAAAAGGGAAAGAGGGAAATTTATAAGAATTAGGAAACTAAGGGGAAAAGGGGGAAACATAAAGAGAAAGTGAAACATAAGGAAAAAGCGGATTGACTAACTTAGCAAGGAATCTTTCCTTTAAGAACTTTCTAAATTGAACTCAACTAGTAAATTAGTAAAGGGGTAAGTCATTAAAATGTGTAAGGGGATATGGGGACACCTAGGAGCGATTCTAGGAATGATTTTAGGTGGGTGAGGGAAATAGGAGTAATTAAATAAACAATGAAATTAATTTCTGGTGCAACGAAGGGGATGGGTGACACATGTACGGGGAGGATTTTCTGAATTAAATTTTTGAACAATAAATTAAATGGGAAATTGGGAAAGAAATGACTTAGAAACTCTTTATAAAGGAGGGTGGAGGAGGAGGATGGATCTCTTCTTGGATGTTTAACGTTACGCTGCAGAGTTTTAGACTTGACTGACTTATCTTATGGGAGTTGGGATACCCATCTCGGTGAGGAGTGGTAGCTCGGCCTTGTGAGGCGAGCTGGGAGATAGCTTCTATCTAGTTTAGTGTGTTTGGCCCCTTTGCGGCTAGGGGGATAAGGGGGAAGAATATTACCCCTAGCATTAGCTGGGAGGTACCGGTGAAGTCTCATCAGTCGGCAAGCAAGAGCTACACGGAGCATGCGGGACAACGACTTAGAGTTGTCACCTTGGGCTACAATGTGCTTACCTTTATTTTGCATGGTAGATTATTATTGACCTTATGCTTTCATTTTTGTACTTTTAATTGTGTAAATAAAATGTTGACTTAGCATTTCAACCGAGAACTTAAATTCCCCATAGTTGTAAGCTCACTGCTTGACTTGATTCCCTTGGCAATCGATCCCTGAATGATGTGACTGTCCTATTGGTTTTATTGATTGGTTTTGAAGATTTGTGATTTTTACTCTGTCCTCATCCCTAGTCCATCAGGTCACACCTGAGTAGTTGGCCAGGAGTCGAATTGAGGGTCGTCACTTCGGTGCATAACAACTTATAGATTCTAATGCCCTACTTTTCTGTGCGTGCATGATGAGCGAAGGATAGTTTTCCCAGTTGTCTACCCCTATTGATTGTTCCTAGTTGAGTAACTGTATTGCGCCTTGTTACGATTTTGTCTTTGCACTTTAATATTTTTGAAGACGAATTTAACTTGCGTACTTTCCCACTCGAATGATAGTTTATAAATTATTTTGGACTGCGTTCTTTTTGGGTGAATGACTAGGAGATATAACTTGGAATTATCTACGATATTCACCCTTTCCAGCCTACAGTCATTACCTTTACTTACATGGAAAATCTTACGCTTCAATTTTTGTTACTATTACATTGACCACGAACCTTCATTCCTTTACCCTGTCAAGTGCATTTTCAATGCGTTTTCTTAACTATTTTGGTACCCTGTGTTTGCTTTAACAATTACATGACAAGGAAATTATGTGATCCTTAGCAATGATTTCTCCTCAGCAATTTATTGCTTTTCGTTGGAAAATTTACATGACATTTGTTCCTCCACGAATTGTCTATCTATGTTAGATCAATAAATTTGACAGTGTGCTTCCCACAACATAGTTATGCATTTACTTGACTGTGTTTTAGTTCTTTTTCTCTGTGTTTCTGAGTTGTATTTTTTCCTGCGTATATACTGTGTAATGGGTAGTGCTTTGTTGTGACAATAGTGGTGGTTCTACTGTGTGAATGGGGCCATAGCTACTGTGCTTCTACCTGCATTTTTACCTTGTGAATAACCATTAACTGCGTTTGATTTTCTGAATTCGTTTTATTTATTTATTGTTGAATAAACCATAAAATTCCTTCAGTTGAATCGTTTACTTGCACCCAATTTGAATTCTTGTATACTAATGAAACCAATCGCTTAGAGTGATAGACATTAAATCACTTGGCGGTTTCCCTAGCTAGGTTAGCTCCACTAGGAAAATTTTCCATTTTTTACAACGAATTCATCCTTCTTTTTACACAACGAGCTCATTTAATTCACAACGATTTGATTCTTGGATTGGCAAAAAATCTCTACCTGTATGAAAAATTTATTGTGTGTCGACGTTTAACCTTCGGATGCCAGCGAATATTTACTTGATTGGCAAAGAAATTACTCCTTAGTTTACTGCATTTTAACCCTGGAATAACAACGGATTGATGTTGATTAACATTGATTTATTCTGGATGGTTTCCTGGGCATGTGTAACTACACTCACCTCACTAATTCGAGGCATTTACACAACTGGTACACCATGATTTTTGTGCCTCCATAACCAACACTAATTTCGAGGCATAACACACAACACTCACCGATTTACACGGTTCTTCATGTATATCATTTTCCCCTGCGTTTTAATGACCATTTAATGACTGCCTGTTGTTACCCCTATTTACTCTGATACCTGGATGACTTGGCAATGAATCTCACTTAGATACAATATCATTTTACTAGGCAATGAATTTAATTATTTAATAGCGATTTGTAGTTACATTATGACTCTTAAATGTTGTAATGATTCTATTAGCAAACCAAGGATGGCTGAAAGGATTTATACACCAAGATTCACCTTCCAATCAATCGATCAATCATTCTCCCACCTCGCTCGCCTGAATAGGGTGCATATAACATTACATAAGTGTCCCATGTTCAGTTGGACCTATGTAGGTGAAAAAGTGCTCTGGTAGCAAGATCAAAGATGTAATCCCTGATCATATGAAGGGTAGCGATTGGAATTTTTATGATCAACGACTTAATATGTAATAGGTGGACAATAAATAATTGACAACAATCCTATAATATATATAGACAACGAGTTGACTGATATATATAGACAACAATAGAATATAGAATAGCAAATGAATCAACCATTGTATAACCCAATGAGTTTATGTTTATTGTATTACACAGTAGTATGTATTGTATGACACCGAACTGCATATTTTACTCAGCAATTTTAGAATATAACTCAACAATTTTATGTATTTACTAGGCAACGATATATGTATAGTGATTGGGTGACAATGATTTTTATCCCATTGATAGCATGTTGTTATCGAAATTATACTCCGGATTTTTATCAAGCAATTGATTGTTGACAATATGTATTGATCAACGACGATCTATACAATGTGATTTATTATTATAGATAGCACATGGATTTTTTGTTGATGCCCATTAATAGATAACACTTAATTAGACAGTATTAATGGACAAAATATTATTATGTTACAACGATTCATTGTTAGATATATCAGTTCCCCTTTATAATAACTTCATGAAAATAGTAACGATTTAATAGTTCACATTATTGGTCACTATTGGGACACATTTATGATAATGATCACATCCTAATAGTTCACTCCTTCGCACTAAGACATCATACTAAATAGATAATGGGTCATGGTTGATGGGAAAATTCATTTAATAGCTTGCACAACTTAATTTGAGTGAATTCATATTGTGTCTTGTCGACCTGTTGTTGGGGGGCGTCGGTGTAGTCCTCTTGTCAGTAACTCGGATCCTAGAAATTTGGATTCACCTAGAATCCTTGGTCCAAATAGATTATGAAGTGTTAGGGTTATTGTCATGACTATCACCCATGGATTGCATGATTCTGATGAGGGGATCATGGCACACCCTAAGGGATAGAGGAAAAGGATAATTGGGTTGGGGTTTGTGCTACCCATTATGGGAGTTGTTTGTGGTATTTTTTATTGGCATTTGGGTTGTAATGCCTTCATGCATTGGTTGTGCACCATCGAGGTTCTAGTTGTTGGTTGTTGAGATCGTTGTGTCAAGATTCAATATGTTGTCCTTTAGCTTGAAGGTGTTTTCATGTTTGTGTCGAGCGGGTAGTCACTTCTATATTTTGATCTACACATGTTTCGCCCCGTTGCTCGTTGTTCTAGTACTTGGGTCGTTGTTGTCTATTTCCTGATTGGCTTTCATGTGTTCATTGTCAGGTTGTGTGGTTCAAATATTGTCGTCATTGCCTTGTTGACTAAAGATAAAAAAAAAAAAATTGCACCTTTTGCTTCTCCTTTTGTTGTAACGATCTGGGGTCATTACATGTGGTATCAGAGTGGGTTCAACCCTGCAACTATGGATCACTAGGATTTCCACTGCAGTAGACCCTTGACCATTAATCTAGTGCTAATTAAAAAATTTAACGCATCCTTGGAGTGATCTCGATTAGAGGACACCACATAGGTTCACAATGTGGTGCCATGGAAGGAGGTGTGATGCCTCCAGTGCCCATGCCCTTGGAGTGTAACCCTAAGGGGAAGAAAAAGTACTTGGGCTGGATTCAAATGTTGTAAGGGATGATGATGGTCTGACAAGGCCCTTCCAAGGAGTGTCATAGGCCTTGATTCACCATCTATACTGAGTTGAGACTAGGATGCCTGTACCCCTGAGGGTCCATAGCATGCCTAAACCAATATCGTTAGCTTTCACAATGAACTCGAGAAGGTCAAATATCCCAATTTCTTGGGTGCCCCGGACGACGCAGTCGCCGAGGAATGGTTGGAGAATATGGCGAGGTGCTTGCACTTCACGACTATACGTCCAACATAAAGGTCCGCATGGAGGAATTTCAATTGGAGGGGAGAGCTCTTTTCTGGTGAAGATGCTCCTACCACAATTGAACATTGCCATTGAAGACGTGTCATGGGAACTATTCGAGGAACAATTTCGAGAGAGGTACCTATCAAAGGAATTCATTGTGCGTTAGCTTAATGAGCTCAATGCCTTCCGATAGGGAGACCATACGGTGCCCGAGTATGAGGCCCCTTTGGAGCTTCTTCGATATGCTCTGCACCTTTTTACCAAGAAATTAAGCTCAACAAGTTCATGTTAGCCTTAGTGTTAGGATCCAACTTCTACTTTGGATACTAGGATTACTAGATCGAAGAAGGTGTGTTGGAATGTGGGGAGCCACATTACCATAATGACTGCCCAGTGGAGAGAACTGGATCTTTGGATCAGTCGGACCCACTACTATGGGAGTTTTTGGAAAGGCCCATCGGATTCATGCAATAGTGAGTAACCACCAGATAGAGCACCAGTCGACTGTGCTCGAGATGTTAGATACTATCACTGACCCGACCCTTAGTATTTTTATAGATCCTGGTGGTACCGAAGGTTTTTATTTTTGGTGTGGCACTAAAAAGAATTAAGGTTAAGGAAATTGAATAGGATGAGTTTATCTTTGTAGAGATGGATGTGGGAGCCAAACAGAAGGTTGGAGGGAAGGTTACGGGCTGTACCCTTAACTTGGGAGAGTTTTTTACCAGGGCCAACCTGTACATCACAATCTTGGGATCTTATGACATCGTGATTGGTATGGACTGGTTGGAATTGCATGAGGTGATACTCAACTATAAGACAAAATGTTTGGGCTTGGTTGATGATGAGGGTCAAAGACAGATGATTGTAGGACGAAAATAGGGAGTTTCCCTGAGGTTCATCTCTTCCTTGCAATTACAGAAGATCATGCACAAGGGATGTAATATTTATGTGTCCTTGCGTTAAATGAAAAAGGAGCAGTGAAAGGTCTAGAACACCTTCCGGTGGTGAGAGAGTTTGCAGACGCTTTTCTAGAGGAGTTGCTTAGGATGCTGCTGGAGAGGCAATTGGAGTTTACCATAGACCTGAAACCGAGGACTAAACCAATAGCGAGAATGCCTTATCATATGTCGACCTCGGAGTTACAGGAGTTGAGAATGCAACTGAAGGAGTTGTTGGACCTGGGACTTATACATCCTAGTGTGTCATCGTGGGGTGCGCCTTTTATCTTCATACGAAAGAAGGATGGGTCATGGAGACTCTGCATTGACTATTGTCAATTGAAAAAGGAAAAGATCATGAATCATTATCTGTTGTCGAGGATTGATGATTTGTTCGATCAGATGAAGGGTGCTATGGTGTTTTCAAAGATCAATTTGTGATCAGGGTATCACCAGTTACGGATCAAGGAGGATGACATCCCTAAGACCTCCTTTAAGATGAGGTTTGGACATTATGGGTTTACTGTTTTATCGTTTGGACTAACAAACTCGCCAAGGGTATTTATGAGTTTGATGAACGGGGTGTTCCACGAGTAGTTGGACACGTTCGTCCAAGTATTCATTGACAATATTTTTATTTACTCTCGGAGGATGGAGGAGCATGATGGGAACTTGTTCTTGGTGCTACAGTGTCTGCGAGAGCACAAGTTGTATGGGAAATTGTCCAAATGCTCATTTTATCAGTAGAAGATTCACTACTTAGGGCATGTCATCTCTGATGAAAGTATCGCCACAGATCCAACAAAGGTTGAGGCTATTATGGAATGGCCTATGCCGACGAATGTCCTAGAAGTGCATAGCTTCATGGGTTTAGTAGGATACTATCGATGATTCATCGAGGGATTTTTGAAGATAGAAAATGCGATCATGGAATTGCAGAAGAAGAACAAGAAGTTTGTTTGGACCGATAAATGCACAGAATCATTTTGGAGGCTCAAGGAGCTGTTGAAAAATACATCAAAACTAAGGGTCCCTAACATGGACACAGACTTCTTGGTATGCACTAATGCATCCAAGGAAGGCTTAGGCGAAGTCTTGATGAAAGACGATCGATTTATCTCTTACATCTTGAGAAAACTAAGAAGGCATGAGGATAACTATGCGAGGCACAATTTGGAGTTAGACATTGTATATTCCTTGAAGGTTTGGAGAAACTACCACGTTGGAAAAAAATTTGAACTAAAAATGGACCATTGCGGACTACAACACATCTTTACGCAAGCGACCTGAATGCGCAACAACAACATTGGTTGGAATTTCTTAGCGAGTACAATTCAAGATTATTTACATAAAAGGAAAGTTAATCAAGTGGCATATGCATTGAGTTGGATACCATGCATATTTTTGGTGTTCCCTCTTTAGATGAATCTATGGAAAAGATTCTAACTTTACAGTGCGACGATGACTGGTAAAAAGATTTTATTGGACAAAACACAATGATGGTACTAAGATGTGAAGGATTTATGTTGATGAAAAAGTATTATTGAGATTTAAAAGGTTGAATTTATGTACCGCCCAATGACGAGTTGAGGAGTTGATCCTAAACAAGTCTCACAGAGTGTGTTCATGGCTCATCCTCAAGTTGTAAGGATGAGCGTAGACCTTAAACCCTTATTCCTCTGGAAAGGAATGAAGGAAGACATTGTCAACTATGTGGCCAGATGTCTAGAATGGAAACTGTAAAGGCTAAACATGGACATCCAACATGATTACTACAACCACACGTTATTCCATAATCAAAATGGGAGGTTATTTCGATGGGTTTCATTGTTGGATTGCCACTTATGACAAAGAGACATGACTCGATTTTGTGATAGTCGACACTCTGATGAAGAGTGCTCATTTTATTCCTGTGCGTACTACATATCAGACACCTGACATAGCTAGAGTTTTCATCAGTGATATTGTGAGGTTGTATGGCATACCTAAGAGGATTATATCCGATCAAGGATAGGTGTTTATTGGACAAATTTGGACTAGTTTCCAAGAGGCCTTGGGAACCCGACTTAACTTTAGTACTACTTATGACTTGGAGACAGATGGGAATACCGAACAAACAAACCAAAACTTAGAGGGATTGTTGTGTATGTACATGATGGACCAACAAAAGTGCTGGGAATAATTCTTACCACTGGTAGAATTCGCATATAACCACAATTATCAAAGCACCATTAATATGGCGCCTTTTGAGTTCCTTTATGGGTGACCATGTCGGATGCCTTTGAGCTGGGATCGGCTAGAGGATAGGGTCTAGGTGGGACCAAAAGTGATCCAAGAAATGGAAGATCAAATGGAAACAATAAGACAAAGGATAGAGGAATCGCAATATCGGTAGAACCGTTATGTCGATGCGCATCGTGTTGGCCGTAGTTATGATGTTGGCGATCGAGTATTCTTGCAGGTGAAACCTCATAAGAGTTCACCAAGTTTGGAAAGGGTGCTAAACAATCTCCTAGGTTCATGGGATCCGGTGAGATTATTGAAAAGAGAGGGTCGTGGCCTATTGACTAGCCTTGCCTAATTCTTTGAGGCGTATGCACGATGTTTTTCACGTATCTGTTTTGAGACATTATATTAGTGATCCTACACAAGTTATTAACATAATTTCCTTTCTGGTATCGGAGAAGGGGGAGCTCACGGCCGAGCTGATTCGCATCCTGGATCATCACATTCGACAGCTACAACGTCAAACCGCAGATTAGGTCAAGGTCCAGTGGAACAACTATCGTCTGCACTCAGTGACCTAGGAGGACGCATATGATATGCACCAACAATTTCCATTTTTGTTTGATAGATAGACTTATGACATTGTGATACACATTATTTTGGCACTTATATATTGTGAAACTTCGAGATGAAGTTTAGACCAAGAGGGTGAACTGAGCGAAATTATTCTTTGAGGACAGTTTCTTGCGAGTGATCCGGATTATTATACTTTTGGGCATTTGATTATGATTATTAGGCATTATGGATATTATGACATGTTCTTTTACTATATTGACATAGATAGGTTCTATTGACTCGTTTCTCCTAAGTGTGCAGGATTTGGACCTCAAGGATGTTGAGGCATCGATGAAACCCTTGGACTCCGAAGTGAATGAGGGAGTGGACTATTGGGGTTTGATTGTTGTTGATTTAACATATGCACTTCTGATTAGATGTTATGATGATTGATTTTATTTTCTAACATGATTTGATGATGATGTAGGCTGATGATAGCTTGTCGACCAGACTCACATATGGAGTAGAGGGGTCACGCACGAAAACCAAAGACTCTGAGGGAGAGGTTGGGAAAACAGCCCTGCCATAGCCTACTATCACTCCTGGCATGGCTCTAACTATAGGTTAACGATTACCTAGTTCTAAAATACCCACAATGTCATGAGGGCAGACTGCAAATGTCACTCATGATGATTCTAAGGGGCGCGCAATAAGGGAGGGGCCTTATTCCTTAGAGGCCTTTAGTCTCCCACAAGATCACCTGGCGGATTATTGAATCCAGGGGTTTTTGATGTCTACCAAGTCATTCAAGAGGCGAGTGTCACCCTTGGTTCACGTAGTGCATCCTGAAGGGCACATCGCACATGAAAAATGGAAAGAGGAGAGTGGCACCCTTGGAGCATGTAGTGTGCCCTAAATGGCACATCACTCAAGGGAAACATAATGAGGTGAGTGACACCTTTGGAGAACCTAGTGCATCCTGAAGGGCACATCACATTGTTAAATAATAAGTGAATAAACCTATATGGCCTTAGAATGAATGATGTGATGAGAAAGTTTTAAAACCATTTTTTCCTAATAAAAATGTCGCCCAGCCTTAGAAATTAAAATCTAGGTGTAAGTGGAAAATAATAATAATAATCATCTTTAAACATGTGATAAAAGGGGGGTAAGAAATTCAATTAAATTATTAAAATCAAATTATATTGAGGGATTAAAATTAAAAAATAAATAAAATTGATCGTTTGTTACATGTGCTAATTAAAATTTTTAACTGAAAAGAAAATGGGGAAAAAGGGTAAAGTCTACACTTGCTAATTTGAGTTTTAGATAAAAATGGAAAGAGGGAAATTTATAAGAATTAGGAAACTAGGGGAAAAGGGGGAAACATAAAGAGAAAGGGAAACATAAGGAAAAAGAAGATTAACTAACTTAGCAAGGAATCTTGCCTTTAAGAACTTTCTAAATTGAACTCAACTAGTAAATTAGTAAGGGGGTAAGTCATTAAAATGTGTAAGGGAATATGAGGACACCTAGAAGTGATTATAGGAATGTTTTTAGGTGGGTGAGGGAAATAGGAGTAATTAAATAAAAAATGAAATTAATTTCTGGTGCAACGAAGGGGATGGGTGACACATGTACAAGGTGGATTTTTCTGAATTAAATTTTTGAGCGATAAATTAAATGGGAAATTGGGAAAGAAATGACTTAGAAACTCTTTATAAAGGAGGGAGAAGGAGGAGGATGGATCTCTTCTTGGATGCGTAATGGTATGCTATAGAATGTTAGACTTGACTGACTTATCTTGTGGGAGTTGGGATACCCAGCTCAGTGACGAGTGGTAGCTCGACCTTGTGAGGCGAGCTGGGAGCTAGTTGTTATATGGTTTAGTGTGTTTGGCCCCTTTGTGTCTCAGGGGATAAGCGAGAAGAAGAGTACCCCTAGCATTGGATGGGTGGTACTGGTGAAGTCTCATCAGTTGGAAAGCAGGAGTTGCACGGAGCACGTGGGACAACAGCTCAGAGCTATCACCTTGGGCTACGATACGCTTACCTTTATTCTACATGGTAGATTATTATTGACCTTACACTTTCATTTCTGTACATTTAATTGTGTAAAGAAAATTTTGACTTAGCATTTCAACCAAGAACTTAAATTCCCCATAGCCTTAAGCTCCTTGCTTGAATTGATTCCCTTAGCAATCGATCCCTGAATGTTGTGACTATCCTATAGGTTTTATTGATTGGTTGTGAAGAGTTGTGATTTTTACTCCGTCCTCATCCCTAGTTCATCATTCCAGTCCTAAGCAGTTGGCTAGGATCCGAATCGATGGTCATCACTTCAGTGCATAGCAACCTATAGATTCTAATGCCCTACTTTTCTGTGCGTGGATGATGAGTGAAGGATAGTTTTCCCATATGTCTACCACTTTTGATTGTTCCTGGTTGAGTGACTGTCTTGCTCCTTGTGATTTTATCTCTGCACTTTAATATTTTTGAAGACAAATTTAACTTGCGTATTTTCCCATTTGAATGACAGTTTATAAATTATTTTGGATTGCATTTTTTTTGGGTGAATGACTGGGAGATATCACTTGGAATGCTCTACGATCTTCACCCTTTCCATACTATAATCGTTACCTTTAATTACATGACGAATCTTACTTTGCAATTTTTGTTACTTTTACATTGACCACGAACCTTCATTTATTTACCCTGTCGAGTTCATTTTCAATGCGTTTTCTTAACTATTTTGGTACCTTGCATTTGCTTTGACAATTACATGACAACAAAATTATGTGATCCTTAACAACTATTTCTCTTGAGCAATTTATTTCTTTTTGTTGGAAAATTTACACGGTGTTTGTTCCTCCACGAATTGTCTATCTGTGTTAGATCAATAAATTTGACCGCGTGCTTCCCACAACATAGTTACGCATTTCCTTGACTATGTTTTAATTATTTTTCTCTATGTTTTTGAGTTTTATTTTTGTCTACGTATATACTATGTAATGGGTAGTGCTTTGTTGTTACAATAGTGGTGGTTCTACTATGTTAAATGGGGTGTAGCTACTGTGCTTCTACTTGCGTTTTGACCTTGAGAATAGCCATTAACTGCGTTTGATTTTCTGAATTTATTTATTTATTGTTGAATAAACCATAAAATTCCTTCAGTTGAATCATTTACTTGCTCCCAATTTGAATTCGTTTATAGTAATGAAAGCAATATTTTAGAGTGATAGACATTAAAGAACTTGGCGATTTCCCTAGCTAGGGTAGCGGCCCTGGGTGAATTTTCCAATTTTTACAACGAATTCATCCTTCTTTTTATACAATGAGCTCATTTAATTGACAACGAGTTGATTCTTGGATTGACAACGAATCTCTACCTATCTACAAAATTTATTGTGTGTTTGCGTTTAACCTTCAAATGCTAGCAAATATTTACTTGATTGGCAAATAAATTACTCCTTAGTTGACTGTGTTTTAACCGTGGAATAACAATGGATTGATGTTTATTTTCGTTGATTTATTCTAGATGGTTTACCACGAATGTGTAATGACACTCACCTCACTAATTCAGGGAATTTACATAACTGGTACACCATGATTTTCATGCTGCCATACCCAACACTAATTTTGAGGCACACAACACAAGACTTACTGATTTACACAGTTGTGCATGTATATCATTTTCCCTTGCGTTTTAATGACCATTTAATGATTGCCTCTTGTTACCCCTATTTACTCTGATACATGCATGGCTTGTCAATGAATCTCACTTAGATATAGTATCATTTTACTAGGGAGAGAATTTAATTATTTAATAGCGATTTGTAGTTACATTATGACTCTTAAATGTTGTGCTGTAATGCCTGATCATATCAAGGGTAGTGATTGGAATGTTTATGATCAACGTCTTAATATGTAATAGGTGTATAGCAAAGAATTGACAACAATCGTATAATATATATAGACAATGAGTTGAATGATATATATAGATAGCGATAGAATATAGAATATCAAATGAATCAACCATTGTATAACCCATCGAGTTTATGTTTATTGTATTACACAGTAATAGGTATTGTATGACACCGAAATGCATCTTTTACTCAATGATTTTAGAATATAACTCAACAATTTTATGTATTTACTAGGCAACGATGTATGTATAGTGATTGGGTGACATTGATTTTTAGCCCATTAATAGCATGTTGTTAGCGAAATTATACTCCTCATTTTTATCAAGCAATTGATTGTTGATAGTATGTATTGATCGACGACAATATGTAGAATGTGATTTATTATTATAGATAACACATGGATTTATTGTTGATACCCATTAATAGATAACACTTACTTAGACAATATTAATAGACATGATATTATTATGGTACAATGATTCATTGTTAGATATATTAGTTCACCTTTATAATAACTTCATGAAAATAGTAACGATTTAATAATTCACATTCTTGGTCACCGTTGGGACACATTTATGATAATGATCACATCCCAATAGTTCACTCCTTCACACTAAGACATCATGATGAAAATATAATGGGTTATGGTCGATGGGTGAAGTTGTTTAATATCTTAAACAAATTAATTTGAGTGAAGTCATATTTCATCTTGTTGACCTATTGTTGGAGGGCATGGGTGTAGTCCTCTTGTCAATAAATTGGCTCCTAGCGAGTTGTATTCACCTATATTCCTTGTTCCATATAGGTTATGTAGCAACAGGTTTATTGTCATGCCTATCACCTGGAGACAACACGATTCTGATGAGGGGATCATGGTGCGCCGTAAGGGATAGAGAAGGATAATTGGGCCAGGGTTTGTGCTACCCATTGTAAGTGTTGTTCATGGTAGTTTTTATTAGCATTTGGGTTGTAATGAATTCATGCATTGGTTTCGCACCATAGAGGTTCTAGTTGCTGGTCGTCGAGGTTGTTGTGTCGGGATTGTGGATGTTGTCCTTTAGCTTGGAGGTGTTGTCCTGTTTTTGTCGGGTGGGTAGTCACTTCTATATTTTGATCTACGCATGTTTTGCCCCATTGCTCATTGTGCTAGTGCTTGGGTTGTTGTTGTCTGTTGACTGATCGGCTTGTGTGTGTTCATCATCAGGTTGTGTGGTTCAACTATTGTCATCGTTTCCTTCTTGACTAAAGACAAAAAAAAAAAAATATTTTCAATTTTCGCTTCACTTGCAGTCCTAACGATTTGGTGTCATTACACTACTTTCTTGGTATAGACATTAGGATCAGAATGAAATCTAGAGAATCGGGTGTCAATATGAAAGTTTTTCATTTTTGCATACCAAGATTGAGGAGCTTTCCTAAGACCATAAAAATATTTCTTAAGGAGACAAACAAGGCTAGAGTCAATCTGGACATAGCCTGGAGGTTGTTCCATGTAGATTTCTTCTTGTAAATATCCATGCAAGAAGGCAGATTTAACATCCATCTGATCGACCTCCTATTTATGTGAGGCAACAAAGGAAAGAACAAAGTATATGGAATTCATTTTTGCTACAGGGGAAAAGGTTTCATTATAGTCAATTCCTTCAACTTGAGAAAATAATTTGGCCACTAAACGAGCCTTCTGTCATTCAACACTTCCATCTAATGCATACTTAGTTTTGTAGACCCATTTACATTTGACAAGTTTTCTTCCTTTTGGAAGAGGTAGAAGATCCCAAGTATTTTTTTCCATTAAAGAACGATACTCTTAATTAATTGTTGTATCCAAATCTGGATGAACTGAAGCTTCTACAAATGTCTCTAGATCATGTGACTCTTAAACTTGAGCCAAAAGAGAAGAGGCTCACTGGAACTATGAACATGTTCGGCGTTGATCTGAAGGGTGATCGACAAGATTACCAGTTGCTTCTCGTGCTGAACAGACCCATCTATGATGTGGTGGAGCTGGTGCTAGTTCAAGTTCAAAGGAATCATATGGAGGAAGGTGAGAAGGCGAAGGTGGATTTTCATCCTCTCTGTCATCATCTGAAGAAGAAACCAAAATAGGAACAAAAGAAGGCACAAATGTCGAAGATGGATCACAGGCCGAAAAATGCACAATCACTGAAATAGGCTCGCAGGCCAAGAGATTTTCATCAAATTTAACATCTCTTCTAATAATAATTTCATTACAATGTGGTTGAAGAAGTCTATAAACTCTAACATATTCAAAATAGCCAACAAATATACACTTGTCACTTTTAGGTTGCAATGCTTTCCTTTTCTCATCAGGAATGTAAGCCCATGCTATACTACCAAATACATGGAAGTGACTTACATCTAGTTTAATTTTAGTCCAAGCTTCTTCTGGTGCTATATTTTAAGAGCCTTTGTGGGAGTGAAATTTACAATGTAATTTGCATAGTTGATTGCTTCCACCCAATACTTTAGACTTAATCCCTTAGATTGGATCATACAATTAGGCATATCTTTTAATGTGCAGTTCTTTCTCTCAGTAACACCATTTTGTTTTGGTGTATATGGAACAGTGTGTTGCATTTGGATTCCCTGTGTAGTGCAATAACTTGTAAAATTATTGTTCACATATTCCCCTCCATTATATATTCTTAACTTTTGAATTTTATGTCCAGATTTCTTTTCTACAAGGGCCTTTTAGGCCAAAAACTTGTCAAAAACTTTGCTCTTAATTTTTAAGAATTAAACCCAAGTGTTGAGGAAAAGATATGAAATAATATTACTCAATCATTTTAAGACTTTACTTGGCTAAAGGAAAGTAAACGGGAATATCACCTTATGTTTATAGCCAACAAAAATAACATTCTAACTCACAAGTATTAATTACGAGTGCTTAGGCTAGTCTTTTATCAACAAAAAGCTTGTTGGAAATTCACTTTTTATGTAATTTTTTGAATATAATAGTTGCTAAAATAAATGTAAGAACAGAAGTAAAGACACCAAGATGATAATCAAGACAGATGAGACATAATTCAATCCTTTATTTCATTCCAATTCACCAAAGAATCATTTTCTTTACAAAATCTCATATAGAAATCTTGGACCAAAGTCAAACTTAGACATCCTCGATGGAACATACAAAAGGACCTTTGACAGAAAACCAAAACTGAACTCTAAAATCTAGATCAAATTGCCATAGATTGTTTCCCACTCGACTCTGCACAATAGCCTTTATCAGTTATGAAAATTAATTCACAAACAGACAAGTCTACACAGACTATCAAAGATAGATTAACACCTCTGAGAAACAAGTGTCTGAATGATTTGATTCAGCCATGAATATTGTTGTCTACAATAAGACCCTTCTATCACAAAAGAGAATTAGGCTTTGATGAATATATGAATGATGAAAACTGAACTATCTCAACATAAACTCAAAGAGAAAACCTTAGCATGCTTCTTCTTCTATCCCCCTTTGTTCCTCCCTTTCTTCTTTCTTTTAACAAATTAGATTTGGTTGAAGTAGTTGAACCAACTCATTAGCTAATTTAATGAAAATACTCAATTAACTTTAGTTAGGGAGAAGAGCAATAATTATAATTAAGGGTTATAATTAAATAATAACTAGTAGGTGGTACCCCTTGTGACTCCCTTTAGTTCATAACAATCATATCAATCATAACATAACCATTATTTGAGAAAAACACACTTCCTTGTGTCTCCCATCAACATATTCACTTTTGGTAATTTAAACTCATGAAATTTGAAATTATTTCAAAATAATACTCATATATCCAAAAATAAACACGATGTCCAAAGATCCATGAGTCAACTGTCATAAAGAAATAGATATAATAAAATTTCAAAATCCATATTTCTCAGTCTCTGATGCAACCCTTCCTTGGTTGTTGTTGTCACCTCTTGATTTTCCTAAATTTTCCTTTGGATGTGCAGATCCTTTAGGCCTAATCTCGTTGATTACATGGGAACAATTGTCCCTCAAATGCATTTGGGAAGACACAAATTTGTCAGAGCCATTGGAGGGTGAGGAGGGGGAAAAAATGACTTTTTCTTTATCAATGGCATGGTGTGCCTCAGTTTTCAATCTCTTTCTAGCATGGGAGGATTTCATTGGTGAGTGATCAGGGGCAACTTGGGCAATCAGGTTAACCATTGGAGGAGAAGGTAAAGACAAGTTGGGTCAGCCACGATGTTGGGAGACTTCCGGGTGGACAATCTCCTGTCATCCATCATTTCCAAGGACCTTGGGTTGTAGTGAGACATGAGGAGGTACAGGGATACCAGGTGCTTGCGGGGCTTTCAAAGGAGGCCTTTCAAGCCTAGGTTGGACTATTCCCTACCCAATACAATTGAATAATCTAGCATGAAACAATTGTCCAAGCTATTATGAATCAATGTCAAAATGTATGGAGAAACTGAGCCTTCTTGGGCCTCGGTTCCAGCTACCTCTACCTCTGTTTCCTCCACCATGGCTACCTTGAATGAAAAAAATCATCTTGCATGCGTGATCGATTAGAAAATAGTATTTTCAATAACCATACATGACCAATCTTAAAAATATGAAATATATTTGGCTCAAAAATGTATCAGACTCATGAAATCCAATCCATATAGATTGTTTTCCCATTAATCAATGAGCAGGGAGGTGAAAAAGGGTTCTGGGATATGTGAGGGGTTTGTATTGAGAGAAAATATGATATAATGAAAGGGGAGAAGACATGTTCACTACTCAATGAAAACAACAATCAACTGTAAAAAAAAACAATAAAACCTCACTGCAATCCACACAAGACTGCCACTTTCATCCACTTTAACACATAAATTCTCTTGACTGTAATCAATTTCAGAACAAGGAGTGAAAAATGAATATTGGAGGTGACGGGGGTTTTAATTAACGGAAAGTGAAATAATGGAAGGGAAGAAGGAATATTATTGTTCATGAAATTAATTAAGTGATCCACAAAACATTCTGCGAAAGGAGATGCATCAACCATCAATCAATTGACTAAATACTATTTTTTGTGTATTTAACTAGTTCATTGTTCATAATCAAATATCCAACATAGTGCCATCACAAGAAAGTATGTATTCCACACAATTTTTAAGAGGCTTTGTTCCATTTATTCACATACTTTGCATTTTATAACAATTTATGAACAATACCCATTTCCAATCTGTAACTATAAAAATCAACCATTGCCCATGCATTTCTTCAATCCACCATAATACTCAAAAAACATGTTTTCAAATTAATAATGAAGTCACTATCACTGCAATCGGGCCCATCATTTAAATGCAATGATATTCATTGAACATATATGACAGTAACCAAAATAATCAAGACCGAAATGCCACACCTGAATTGGCAATTAAACATACAACCCACAATCACCATTTAGACCCAATTTATGCACAGGGTAATTCGCCTAGGCAATGTAACTCAGCCACTGTAAAAAAAAACAATTCAATGTGGCTTAAAGAGATGGGCCATCCATCCAATCTATCGTCTTTGTTCAAAACAAAATCATGGGGTTGAAGAGAATAACTTCAACCCCTTACGCAGTCATATAGATTATCATGGTGTAGACCAGATAACATGTGAGGAACGATATGGATTCATTAAATAACTAACAATATCCAATGCTATTGTAGTTGCCTCACTAACATTATCCATTTCTATTGTAGTTTCCAGGTGCAGAAAGCACACGAGCATCATCATCGACAAAGCACACAAGCATCATCATCGACAAAACACCTTTCTCCATTTAATGGATTGTGAGTTCCCCTTCTTTGCGAACACATATAAATGTTGCATCTCTCATATTGAAGAGTAGGTTGAAAATTCATTGTATTCACAATACGAAAAAGATGGGAGAAATCGTTGTATTCACTAGTGCACAAGTGTGAAGCAAGCTGCGGAAAATGATCAATACTGGTTCGAATATCATTGGTGTGTTGTATTGGAATAGGTGAAGTAACGTTGTCTTCATATTAGGAAAGTCATACTAAATGGGACATATTGGATAGAAAACTATGCAAACGAATTAACTTTAGTATTGATTAGAAAATATATATGGAGAAAGTTGTCATATTTTGGACAACCCACCAACTAACTTTAATGAAGGTTTAAGATAAATTTAATGAATTTGTACAACTTCTTTCATGTATCATACATCAATGATATTCAGAGGAGAAGTTTAAACATTTTATGTTTTGGAGTGATACTTATTATTGGAATTTGGTTATGTTATTGTTTGTAAAATTGCATTTTTACATTGATTAAATTGTATTTTTGAATGTATAAATGTCTTAGCACTCTGAAAAACCATTATTTCATATGGGTTGTACAATCCCAACTATTGATATGGACAATTCGGATAATTTTTCTAAAATTTTAGTAGGATTTTGAACAAAACTGATGGGAAAAATGTGTCTGGAAAATGTTCAAAAAGTAGAATGTTTAGACTACTCTAAATTGTATATATTGGTTGGTAGGTTGTTGTCCAAAATATATTGTTGAAGAAAAGTGGAAGCTTATTTATTGTATATGAAATATAGTGGTAAGGTCATATCGATGTGATATATGGTGAATGATTGGTATTAGTGGTTGATTAGGAAATAGACGTAAAGAAGTTTGGTTAAATGGATTGGAGCATTATAGAATAAAGGTGTGGAAAGTCATTCATTTCATATGTAATTTAGTGGTAAATTCTTATGGAAATTGATTGGTACTAGTATGGATTAGGAAAAATATGTAAAGAATTGGAGAAAGGATCATGGCATTACATAAGAAAGGTGTGGAAAGTCATTCATTTCATATGGAATTTAGTGGTGAATTCATATCAAGTTGATAAAATTGTGGAACATCATTAATTTTATATGGAAATTAGTTGGTACTAACATTGACTAGGAAATAGACGTAAACAAGTTGGAGAAATCAAATAGGAAACTACAGAAGAAAGGAGTGGAAACTCAATGAATCTATATGATTTTAGTGGGGAAGTCATATCAAATGAGAAATATTCCGGAAGAAAGTCGTGAAAAGTCATGAATTCTATGTGGAATTTGGTTGGTTCCCTCATTGACTAGGACGTAGATGTAAAGGAGTTGGGGAAACCAAATGTTTGTAGTTTGAATTTAGTTTGTAGGTGGATTGTTTGAGACATACTATTGAATAAATATGTGGAAAGCCATCCATTTTATATGGAATTTAGAGGGAAATTTGTATTGAATGGATCATTGGTGAAGAAAGTTGTGCAAACTCACTAATTGTACCTAGAATTTGGCTAGTATGGGTATTGACTTGGAAATAAAGGTGAATAAATTGATAAACTAATTGTTTCTATCTTGAATTTCATTAGTAGGTCGATTGTTCAGGACATATTGTTGAACAGAGGTGTGGAACTCATTCATTCTATTTGGAATTTAGTTGTAAAACCATAGTGTATGGCACAATTTGGTGAAGAAAGTTATGCACACTCATTAATGGCCTCAGTTTTAGAATTTTTTGAGTTGAAATATAAGTTCAAAGTTACATCTACAGTAGTGCCCACAAGGATTTTATAATGTTTATATAAGCATCTATATGAATATCAATAAAAAAAAATCATTAGTAAAATGAATTTGAACACCATTAAAAAAAGTTCTTAGTGGCATCTAAAAAATGTATTTAATGGAAAAAAAGAAGTTAGAAACTCTTTTGAATATGCTATCAAACCATCCATTTAAATTTCAATTAAACATCCAAAATGACAACAATAAATGTTAATGGGCATGGTTGGTTTGTAAAGTAAGGGCATTGTTATTCTCTATAAACATTAAAACCCCCATATTGAACACATGTCATTAAAATCAAGTGCAAGTTTCATATTTGACATAATAGATATAGCCCATTTACAATTTCTTAGTTAAAAGTGTCCAAATTAAACCTTGTAAGCTAGTCATAAAATTATTCCTCCCCAAAAACGTTTCATATTGATCAATAACTTAATTATTATGATCAAATAAGTCGACTATTTAATTAAATCAAACTTCATCATATTAAATTCTTCTATTTAAAGTTTTTTCTAAATAACAATGATTTGTGTTTCTACATATAACTTACCCAATTGTTGGATTACTGAGAGGGGGGGTGAATCAGTAATAATGTAATTATAATCCTTTTTCTTCAAATGTTATATCAATGTAGAATTATTATCCAAAAGTGAGCAGTAATAAATAAACAATCACACACATGAACAGTACACCAGT
>ML798429.1:154421-173991 GCA_009831015.1 Picea engelmannii
CAATAATAAGTCATATTTACATCAAACACTATTGGGTCCATTTCCCAAAACTTTGTGCTATGGGTCTTTCTTCAAGGGTTGACATCAATGACAACCAACCTTAATCAACACCAATTACCCTAGTGTGACTAAATAACCATTTAAGAAATTTATCAAATAGTTAAAAACTATAACAACTTTTTCTTAATGTAAATTAAAAAAATCATTAAAAAGAAATTATGTAAAAAAAAACAGATGAACAAAACATTCTGAAGAAGGGGAAAACATTTTTTTTTAGTAATAATGTTGTAGTTTTAAAATTCTATGAAATGATTTTTTTTTCGGCGATTTTTTCCGAGGACATTTTCCCAAAATCCTGTGAGAAATTGTTAGATCCACAGACTTGAGTGATTATCTCTGTATAATCTGAATGCCCTGGGGGTTTTACAACATGCTGAATCCATTTTTGAATGCATAAATGGATTTTAAACAACAAAAAATAGTGATTTCATGAAAATTTGTATCATCGAATACAGGCAAAAAAATCCATTTCGTAGAACAGTTAGACAATGACGAGTAATAATTATTATTGGAATTTGGCTATGTTATTTTCAGTGAAATTGCATTTTTATATTGCTTAAACTGCATTTTTGAAAGTATAAATGTCTTCAATACTCTAAAAAACCATTATTGCATATAGGTTTTACAATCTCAACCATTGGTATGGACAATCCCAACAATTTTTCTAAAATTTTGGCAGGATTTTGAGCAAAACTTATGGGAAAAATGTGTCTAAGAAAATTTCAAAAAGTAGAATGTTTAGACTACTCTAAATTGTATATATTGGTTGGTAGGTTGTTGTCCCAAATATATTATTGAAGAAAAGTGGAAACTCATTTATTGTATATCAAATATAGTGGTAAAGTAATATCGATGTGATATATATTGAATAATTGGTATTAGTGGTTGATTAGTAAATAGACATGGTTAAATGGATTGAGGCATTATAGAAGAAATGTGTGGAATGTCATTCATTTGATATGGAATTTAGTGGTAAATTCATATGGAATTTGTTCGGTATTAACATTGATTAGGAAAAAGACATAAATAAGTTAGAGAAATGGAGCAGGACATTACAAAAGAAAGGTGTGTAAATTCATTTATTTCATATGGAAATTAGTGGTAAATTCAATTTCCTTTGGGATACATCTGGTTTTGTTGCGAGGAAGAGTGTGATTCAAATCTAGTTTTACCTGAGACTTGAGCAAGATTTCCTCTGTCGTGTTTCCTACCCCTCTCGCTACAACTGCATGATATTGGTCTTCTTCCCTTATTAGGAAGGCTATGTTACTCCTAGATGGGTGTTGGCCCTCCCCTGCTACTATCTCATTGAAGGAGGGAGTTGTGCTCCCCCTGCCATCGCCATGGTTTAGTGTAATCAATGCAAAAAAAACCTATCTTATCAATTTACCCATTCAATCAAAATGTGTAACTTAAAACATATTATTCATCTCCAATAATTTAATAACAAAATATTTTTACCTCAATGGTTTATTCAACTACTATATCATCTTAATAATATATTAGCTATATACATGTTCTCAATGTGTAAATCGTTTATATTTATCTCTAGAGTAGATAAAGAATGAACAGTTGTTATGCTTGTGATCATTAGTATTATAAACAAGATAACGTAATAACATAATATTCAACAATAAATATAGTCACATATATGAATTATATTGTTCTAATAATCAACTAGATAATCGATAGAGATGGAACATTGTTACAATTGTGATATTTAGGTATAAATCAAGAGTTTTGGTAAGTTAGACAAATTCCACAAGGATCCCCATTGTGGTCTTGCTAGGAGAGTGTATTCATCCATGATTATACTCATGGAGCCCACACCTAAAGAGATGATGTTTTCATTATAGGTGATTAAACATGATCACCATTTTCGCGAGAAACTTAACACATAAGTTGGTTTGTGGAAAATATATTTCCCTAGTTATTAAAGATATACCCTCATCTTTAACTCATGAATAGTATTTTAACAACTAGTTTATTAGTTTTTTGGATCTGTAATATTTTTTGGACAAAACTTTTGTTTCTGATTTTGGATGCTTGGATGGCGACATTTTCTAAGGAGTTGATGTAATTAGGATATAATAAGTCATGTCTTATGACTATATATATGATTCTATATAGGGAAATGTTTCTTTTGATTCTTAATGAATAGCATTGAAACTGGTTTTTACTGTGGAAAAAAAATCCTCATCATACAATGATGGGTTATTCCCCATGAATATCCATGTGGGATGGACAACCAAACATGATCATATAGTAATTTAAAAGAACACACATGAGGAATTGGATGGGAAATGAATCATCTCCTAATCATGAAAGGAGTCATCATCACTGTGCTATAATGAGGTCTTCACCATGATTACACCCATTGAGCCCATGGTTACAGAGCTAAAGTTCATATTATAAGTGTTAAACATAATCATTTACAATTTGTTTTAAAAAAATCATTATAATAAATATATAATAATTACCATAAATAATAATAATCATAAAAATATGTTTAAAAAAAATCATTATAATAAACATATAATAATTACCATAAATAAAAATAGTCATAAAATATAGTTTATAACAAATATAATCATAATCAAAATAATCAATACAATGAAAAGAAATTCTATCAATAGAGTGAAAGGGAATGTTGGGCAATATCTTCATATGAAGAGACGAGGGGTATTTTCCCTATGTTCCCTATATAATAAATACATTTTCTTCCTAACATTTCATCCATCGTGTGTAAAGATTATGAAATAGGAGTTGTACAAGACAAATACATGGATGGATGAATTGGTCCATTTTCATGGAATAAATGAATAGTTTGTTTATTTGTTTTTCAAAAATGGGATTTTTGCATCTATCAAAATATATTTTTGTTTAATAATATAATTTAGAGGATTTATTTTTATTAAAATATTTATAAAATAAATAAAATATTTTTTATTAGTATTAATGTTATTATAATGTGTTTTTATTAAACTGTTTATTTGAATTTTATTAATCTATTTTGTTAATCAATGCATATTATTAAAAATTTCTTAGTAAATTATATTATTAAATTATTAAATTAAAGTATCTACTTAAAGAATAAATCATTGTAGTGGGGTTTTTTTAATTGTAAATAATTCAAAATGAATTAAGTTGGAGGAAAAAAAAAACTAACAAAAACAAAGAAGACTAGACAAATTATAAAGATGTTGGAAAGCCTTTAAAAAGAAAGTAGTAGCAAAAAACCAAGAATCTAACTCAACATTGTATAGATCCAATCTCAAGAAAAAGGCTTAAGAATGTTTTTTGACGTAAGGAACCGGAACTTGGAAATGGTGATTTTCACGTCACTGGGAAAATATAGGGATGTTTTTACTCCAAGGTGACATGTTGTCATGAGAGAAGGTTGCAAACTTGGTCACTCATGACTATCAGCTAAGGGCCATGCAATAAGGTGATAACCTTATACTTCAATAACCATTAGAATCTCAACAAAGAGAAACAAAGATTAATTAATAGAGTTTCTACTGTTGCACCACTTTTCCAATAAGAAAAGTTGGATACTTTAAGGGCATGCGAATTATTGGACACTTGGAAATACAATTAAGTAGTTCTTGAAGGGCATGAGATATATGGTACCCTTTATAACATATATGAATGGTTAAGTGCTAGTGTGGAAAGAAAGTTAAATTGAAAAGTATCAAAGAAAATTACTTTAACATGCATTTTAATAAATAAGAAAAAAAAACAATTATATAGTTTATGCATATTATTAAAGGGGAAACCAAATTAAATGATAATGACATCAATTAATATTTGGGATCATCTTGTATATCATAACAAGGAAGATAATTTAGTTAACTAAAAATATTAAGAACAACAATTACAATTAGGAAAATGTGCATGAAATTAAAATAAGTTAATTATTAATTAACAAAAACTAATTATTAGTGCGTCCTTAAGTCAAGTACAGATATAGAAACAAGAATTCAAATTCAAATTGAAGAGTCAGAAAATAAAAGTGGGGTGAAAGAAGTTAATGTAAATTAATAAATAACTTAGACTAGTAACTCCATGTGCAACACCCATGAGAGAAAATACAAAAATGTGGGAGTTGGGTGAGGGTAATTCAATATTTTATAATTTTAAATAGATAATTATATGTGAATTTATGCATATGAGTGACACATGGATGGTTGAATATTACGAAAATGGTAATTTAGTAAAACATATTTTTGCAAATATTAGACAAGTGGCATTGGAAACAAAATCTATAAAAATAGAACTTGGACTAAGAGGAAAGAACTTTCATACACCTTAAAGTTAAAATAAATTTTCATTGGTATTTATTGAGAGTTTGGTCTATTGAATTTCGTTGAGAGGTGGGGATTCTTATAAATATTGACATCTTGCTAGTGAGATAGTATTCCTTATGACCCCACTGTTCCTAGGGGTCTTTAGGGAAGGATGGTACCCAAAAGAGTTGGTAGGGAGACCCACTAATGGATCATCAAATACTCAATAAGCTAATTCAAGATTAGAAATTGAATCCTCCATTTTAAATTCGACAAAAAGAAAAAATATTTATGATAACTCTTATTATTTTGAATTGGTGAAAAATGTTATCATTATAATTATTTTATTTAAAAATATATATAATGATTGAAATTTTATTTAAAATAATGTTTGGCATTGGAAATTGTAACGAACCCCGTTGTTACAATGACAAGCCTTGCATAACCAGTACATTTTTTGTTTTTATTGTAAGCCAGAAAGTAATAATGACAATACACTCAAAACATCGCAATATGACGACGAACAAAAAATACACAATTCACACAACCTAAAAAAATAACAACCTAGCATACTAGCACAACATACATATGGAAGCAACATATGACCTTCATTCAGATGAAGAATAAAAATGACCACCCGCCTGTCGTACCCTGCAATGGTTAGGACCTCCAGGACACATAAGCAACGCTCAAGCCTATGTTCCCATATATTTTGACCATTTAAGGTCTCAAGGATGACGACTGTTCTGAGGAACAAGGAGGTGTCTACATCTCACCCGACACAAGCAGACCAAGCCTACTAAGCTAAGGACAATCATCATATCAACCCAACACAACTAGCATCAATGACACAAGTAACCAGAACCTTCCCAGTGAGGAAGAAACCAATCACATTAAAATTTTACAGAAAGAAGTACAAGCATCAATTACAATGAACAACAACACCCTTAACGAGAATCACTTGACCCAAGCCATGCATCATATGCACTTATCGATCAATGTGTGCAATGATCCTAATTCAAGGAATCATGTCACCACATTGTGACAAGCGTGCTAGGAACCCAAGCGCAACGTAAAAATACTCTCACCCTCAATCAAACACAAATACCAACGTTACTTGAAACCAACTAGCACTGTCACACATTAAACGGAAACTATAATGAAAGCACTCTATTCAATCAAGAAATGCAAGGCAAAATGAAATTTACACACAATAGGGTTAAATTGCTTCCATCTAGAAGTGTCTTAATAACATTTTACCATTATAGGACTATTCAAGCTCAAGCATCCAACCTCAGCTACTATGAAAACTTATGAAAGTACTTCCCTGCCTTCCTTCAGAATAAGACAACCCTTTAAACATCATAAAGAATAAAACAACTTATGATTAATAAATACAATTTGTCTGAGGGTTCCATTGACGACACTAAAGAATCTTACATGTCCTTAATTAGTTCCCTGATGTAAAGGAAATTCAACTATTATAAGCGATAAATGCAATGATCATCATTAACCATTAATTTGATGCAAAAGCAGTTTGTTAAACTATTGAAGGACTAAATGCATAACCATAACAAAATTGTTTTAATGGTTGTAAAAAGAGACGATTTAAGCTATAAAGATATAATTACCATAATCATCGTTTAACCACTAAAACTGTTATATATCCAATTTATTCATTTTGTTAATACACATTCACTTTTTTATTGCATCGCTGCCAAATCGCTATGATCACCATTTAACTATTAAAATTGCACAAGCACTTAAACAATTATAAGGGATAAATTCTATATTCATACTTAATTTATATTAAAACTGTTATATCACATTTGAACTAAACCATTAAAGTTGATGTAGAACTATTAAACTATTATACTGTTACTATAATTGAATTGTTATATAACTATCTAAGCACAATTACAATGGGACCATCTAGAGTTGATGCCAAACTATTATAACTATTAGTCTTAGTTGACTGTTATGTAACTGCTATAATCACCATTAAAATGAAACTTTTAAACTGAAGCAAAATTCATAAAAACTATTAAAACTATTAATCATTTGAACTATTATAAGGCGGTTATAATCACAATAAAAGAATAGGTACGATGGTTTTTTTATTGACAACTGCAATCACAACATCCATAATAAAGCAATAAACTGTTAGGTTGAAACTGTAAACATCGTTAATATTAGGGTTCTTAATTTAAAAAGAGCATCTGGTTATGGAGTACGTAGTGGCAGCCATAAAAATTCATTAAGTTCTATCACTCTTACTAAAATAGCAGGAAAATGTACAACACTACTAAACAACACGATTTAATTAAATGACGGGCTAGTACCTAGTTAAATAGTTAACTAATAGTAGTTTTAACGCCTTACTCCTTCCCCCAATAAATTTTAGGGTATCAAGGTTTAATATTGAGCATGAAATTAATGGGGAAGTAGTGGCAATGAGGAGGCCGCCAGTTCATATGAGTGAGATCACTTGCTGCAACAAATCTTGAGGGTCATCCTTTTGAAAACGTGATAGCCATGAATGTAACACCAGCCTAGGGACTATTGTTACATGGAAGGGATCTTGAGGAGACCACCAGTGATAATTAGACTGAAATAAAAAAAAAATTATGTAAACGTCTTGGAAAATTCGTCGAGCACAAGGAAGAAACAAATAGATGTCTGCATGCTTGGCATTCTTGAAAAATTATCGATCCCAAGGAATAAATAAACAAATGTTTGGCGGTGAAGATTTTCTAGAAGGAAAAATCATTTTGTTTGGTAACCAAGTATCGATAATGGACGTCAAATTTTTATTCTTATAAATTTGAAAATCCATTGAACCAAATCAAAGAGTAAGACCTCTAAAATCATTATCACACCAATCAATAATGAAACATGGTATAACTTCGTCTACATACAAATTTCTATTAAGGGCGGAATAAAAAAAAATTAAAAACAATTCGCAGAGATGGAATGGCGAGGGCGAAGGTTCCTTCCCATATGCGCTGGGAATATTCTCACACCAAGAGGAAGATATAGCAACAATCCAACCCCTATTAAAGTGGATTTCACCGATAATGAAACTAGAGACATATCAATAGTGATGCCCCAGGATTGGTCAATTCAATTGGAGAAATTTGCATTCATTTAAACCACCCCTGCCTCTACCTCAGGTGAGGCTTCATATTCTTCGCAGGTGTTTCTGAAAGGGCCGATAGTTAGGGTTTTGTTGGTGTGCTACTGAAGCGTTGAACCCTGGGTCTGCCCATGTTCCAACAAATGGTTTCGTTGTCAGGACCTGAAACTGTGATTGTTGGGAACTAAGGAAAAGAAAGAAATCTTTGTGCATAGGTCTGTTGCTTTAGTACTTGATTTGTGAAGCTCTGTTCTAAGAAGGGGAGTCTGATCTGAAGAAAAGAGGTAAGATATTGAAGCTTTGTGCTCTGAGAAAGGTAAGAATAGTGAAATTTTTTAGATCTTGAAGCTTCGTGCTCTACTGAAAGTTAATAATTTTTATTTCAAAAGTATGTATCTAGGTATGTTTAATAAATTTTGTCCTATTCTAAAAACTAGGGCACAACTGGAAGAAAGAAGATTTCATATGAGTAGATCTAATAGAAATAATGAGAAATATGGTATTCCTATGCATATAAAGAATGTTTGGTCTGACATATGGATGCAAGATCCTAGGAAGAATTTTTTGTGGGTTAGTTTCTACGATCCTAGTGTGCAGTACATGAAAGGATGGGCATCATTTAAGAGAAAGAGAGGATTAACTCTTTGTTATAGTTGTAGAAGACCAGGCCATCTTGCTAAGGATTTCCCTGCTAGAAGATGTACTTGTCTTTGTTGTAAATCTATGGACCATGAAGTTTTCAATTGCCCTAGAATGATTGCTAAAGTTGAGAGAATGAATATGAGCCAAGAAAACCTCGAGGATTACCAAGAAAATAAGAATATGATAGAACCCCAAAAAGAATCAGAGAATGTATTGCTACAAATGAAAGAAACCTTGAATAATCACAGAGATATCAACTTATCAGAGATATTCAAAGAAAAAGAGTTTATAGAAGCAAGAATAGGAGACTTCAACATAGACTTTGTTCTGGATGAGAAAAAAAAGGTGAATATCATGACAGAAAGTACTTGGGAAATTTTGGGAAGGCCTGTTATGGTTCCTTCATTGAGAGGAATAGGATTATTTAGAGGAAAATTGATCACCCTATGTGGAAGGCTTACCCAGACCTCTATGCGTGCTCATGGAACTTTGACAGAGGAATAATTTGAGGTTGTTAAATTCATTGAGAACAATTCCACATTTGCTATGTTATTATGAAAACCCTGGATTGAGAAAGATTAGATCCAAAGAAAAGAAGAAGAAGCTCTAGAATAGAAAAAGAAAGAATTAAAATATTTCATGACTAGGAGAATAGCACACTTATTGAAAGAATAAGAAGACCAGTCAAAGCTAATGAGGACCAGAGATATGGATGTCAAAGTTCAAAGAACACAAGAAGACTTGAAACATCTGTCTGTACAAGAGAGTAAAGAACCTACCAGAGAAGAAGTATTGGCTTTGAACCCTACGAAAGACGATCAACAACATGAAGTTACTATGCCAAGAGGAGATAAGAATCATAATGGGAAGAGGAACCCATTAATGCATATCACAGGGAAGAAGGCTAGAAAAATTAGCAAGAAGAAAGAAAAGCTAGAAAAATTGCACGAAGCTTCGAAAAGAACTTCTTAGAAGGAAAGTCTCTAGAATTTGAACTTCGCTAGAATATCAGAACAACTTAGATTGGCACTTCGCCATGGTAGTGCGATCTAACCGTTGGAGGAATTATGACCATTAGACCGACTCTCCCAAACGGATAGAAAGCAGTTATGGCCTCGAAAGATCACCATTGGACCATTGGAACCGCATCGTAATGAACATAACTGCATTAATGAAGGATTCTTGTCCATTGGAAGGATCTGTTACATCACCATCTATATATCTCGTCGAGCGTTGCCCCGAGAAAACTTTTGTCGATTGTGATTATCTGAACTCACAGAGAACTAGTTGATTTCATGCAGTGATCATTTGAGACTTTGCCATCCACTCTGTTACATTGAGAACTTGTTTATCAATCCGAGATATATGATCTCGAGCGTGCATGTCTGACAAGCTCAACACTGTAGAGAAGTAAGTAGAGGAATTTTTAATTGATCTAATGGTAGAGACAGTGATGTTTGTATGATTTCAAGCCTCATCAATGAGAGTAGTGCAAGCCTCTCCATCGACTACTCACGGATCTAGACCATCCTGCATTGCATATGAGAAAAGAACCAAGCATAGATGACTTACCAAATGCGAAGTTAATCCCATCCATTTTGCCCGATTACATCCCGCCTCTAGCTGGTGCGGTGAATCGTGATAGTGTCCCAAGGGACTTTGACTACACAGTCATCACGACATACCTCTCAAAGGGGATGCACACAATCAGATCGCAATTGGAGAGGATTCTAACCTTGAAGATCAGTGACTATAATCTAGGGGACCGCAAGACCTATGACATGCTCGCGCCTCACAAGTACCTGACTAAGATGAAGGGAAAGATATCGAAGATCATTCCCCAACCATGGACCATGAACATCACGCAATCCACTATCCTTGACGTCATGAAAATCCCACACTTTGGAAGGCACCAAGAGGTTAATTCGTGCATTAATATCCTATTGTCGTACTTCCATGGTGGTTATTTATGGTTAGACATGCGTATTACTATTGATTCAGCGTTGATCCATAGGATCATTGGATTAAGCATGCAGGGACCTGATCCACAAGAATTTTACCCAGGGAAGGTTGTAGATCATGCCCTGGCACAGAGAATTAAAGACACCTATGGTGATGTAGAGAAGTGGATGTGAGGCTACAAGGTAGCCTCCATTCAGAATGGCGTAGTGTACCTTTCTTGCCAGTTGATTACTAGTAAGCTAGTCCGAAAGAACAGACCCATGCATGTCATAGGGTTTGTTGTTGACCTCGAAGGAAAGTCTGTGGAGGGATTAAAAATAAACTAGGTGATGTACTTAGTCAACCAACTAGAAGTATATTTTTGTGAAGCTCAAAGTGAGGGCTACGAGTTCAACTTTAGTTGGTTGTTGATCCTCATCGTGTTTACAACTTGGGAGATGCCGGAAGGTGCGACCTTCTCGGACATTGATTCATTCGAGCCACTTGTTGGGAAGTTCACTGCACTCTAGTATTGGAGATATATGGGAAAATAGTGGTATTCCAGCGCAGTATTCCATACCTACTACCTGCAGCTAAAAAGGGCTATCGAATCATTCCCCCTGTATGACGTCGAACACTCTAGACAGGTTCAGGCCCCTTATGAAGTTTTGTGCAGATAAGAATTTCATATATATCACCACACACGCAGATGAGAATAATGAAGAGCTTCAGTCATACAATAATCTCACCGAGGAGGACCTGGGATAAATCACTAAGGAATGGCCCGTACATTTCCTTATATCAGTTGACAAGGTAGAATTATCTGACCCAAACCTCATTGGAAGCTCGGTAGTTACCCGTCAGGAGCATAATGCACCCAACAGTAGCAGAAGGAAAAAGAAAGAAGATGTATAGGAACTGAGCAGTGCCTCAAAAGAGACTGCTTCATATTCACCTGACGGAGGAGGAGGTGACGAAGTGAAAAAAGAAGAGAAAGAAGAGAAAGAAAGGGAAGAAGATAAGAAGGAGCAAGGTGAAGTAACACCGCCACAGAAACCCCCTGATGACACAAATCCATCGAAGAAAAGGAAGGCTTCCCCCAAGAAACCTACATCGCGGAAGAAGTCCAAATCAAGCAAGCCGAAGCCTCAGACTGTACTCACAGTTGATGACTTTGAATTCATTATCGCATCTCTATCAGACACCTTGGAAGACATTTTGCATAAAAAAGAAGAAAAACAAGAGGTTATGTATGATAGAATTGAGGAATAACTCAGAGGGGTACAACATGCCCTTCAATCTAGCCGTGCAACATCTACAGTTCTCCCACCCTCAAATGAGACAGAGTTGGGAGACGAGCCTACCCAAATCTGCAGAATAGCTGATGCGACCGAATCCCACCTTCGTCACACCTAGGAAGAGAAAGAATAGGCCACAGTGGCCCTGAATAAAGCACAAGAGGAAGTAATAGAGAAATGGAGGGTTGTGCAGCAGGAGAAGGCTTCTCTCCAAACTAAGTTTGAAGAAGATAGAGTGAAAATCTAGCAGGAGAAAGAATAGTTTCTCACGGAGCAAGTTGGAGTAAAATAAGTAGTCGGTAGATCACTTCGCTCTATGACCAACTTAGAGAAAAAGGAGGAAGCCCCAGTGGAAAATCTAGTAGCACATCTTGCTAAATCCATCCAACAACTTCAACAGAGAATCACAGACTTAGAGCTATGAACAGTGACAAGCACCCCACAGGATGTGCGATACCAAAGAGAAGCCACTGCATGGAGCATAGTTGAGAGGATTAGAGCATTAGATTTGGAATGTAAACAACTAAGTGATAACAATGCATAGACTTATGAGAAACTCACTAAAGACCCTGAAATGAAGACACTGGAGTCAAAGATCTAGGAGGAAAAGAAACAAGCAACGAAAATATAGGTGCAGTTGAAGCTCCTATCAGTAGTTGAGAGGATCAAGAGATCCCAGGAACAATGCACTTCTCAACAACATGTCCATGCCATTAAAAGTAGAGTAATGGAATTAAATCAGAGATTCCAACCAATTCAAAACATAGCTTACCAACTATTTGAGGAAATTGAAGGCCGAGGAGCAAAGCTAGAGAAAGTAGTCACTGCAGTCGAACAACTCTCAGAGGGACCTATCAACGAAGCAGTTATTCAAGAGTTCATCAAGCAGGAGGCCTTAGCCCACCATCAGGTTGAAGAAGCTCAAGTATTTTGAGACAAAATTACTTAGATCAAAGTGACTCAGGACGAATCACAGATGAGTGTTTGGGGCTTGTTGGCCCTTGACCAAGTTTTGAGGATCCTTGGTCATGTTTTACCTAGTTTGGGACTTCGACAGGTTGTCGAAGGCAGAGCGCAAGTCAAAGTGGAGATCGCAGGATCTCAACCCCTTTTTAGGGAGCTTTTGGGTTTTGGGATTATGTAACGAGTATGGGGATGTTGGCCCATGCATTTACCCATGTTTAGGCCATTTTTTATTGTATAAACAGATGTTTAGTCGATGTAAGAAGTAGCTAGCTTGATACCTTGCTAAGTGCTAGAGAAAGATATGCATCTGTGTGATATTATGCTAAGTGAAAGTGATAGGTGTACATGCTTTGTGCATACTGCTCGAAGCTTGGAAGGTTGAGTGCAAGTGACTATAAGAGACTGTGTAAAGGATTTGTGTTGTAATCTAGCTTGGGGAAGGAGGATGTAGCGGAGTGCATGCAGATCTCCTATCCTATGCGGAGTAGGATCTTGTGCCTCTATGTACATAGAATATTGACATAAGACAACAATAAATAAGAAGAGTTGGTGGACGTATCCCCATGCTAGGGGTGAACCACGTATATCTTGTGTTGTGGTTGCTTTCTGTATTATGCTTTCTTTGTGCATTATGATTTCTTTATTGCTCATATAGTTGATGCTTAGTATAATGGTGTATGTGTAGATGAATATGATAGACTAGTGCTTAATGACATGAATAAGATGCTAGAGTTGATCTATGTTGATATGTTTAGTACTTGAATACTGCAAAGATATGTAATTAGGGTTTTTTCTACGAAGTGAATACTGTGAACTATAAACTGATAAGTGCTCTATTAAGGTGTTTTAATCAATGATCTGTGTCCCAGCTAAGGTTGCATACATCTGATTCCTGCAACCACCCTTCCTCCACCTTAGGTGAGACTTCATATGCTTCGCAAGTGTTGCCGAAAGGACCGGTAGTTAGGGTTTTCTTGGTGCACTGCAAAAGCATTGAAACCTGAGTATACCCCTGTGCCAACACCACATTCTAACTAATGTAAAACCACATAAAATTGAACTATTTACACTTGCGAAATTTAAACATGTGTAACTTAAGAGAAATTGAAGGTTTTGTTGTTGTTGTTCCATGCTCGCGCTCCCTCCAAGTCCTACTTACCAACTGTTGAGACCTCACCGGTGTTGATGATTAAAATTGTCACAGAAGTTTTGCCCGCAAAGTATTTCTAAAGCCTATTATTTTCAAAGCTAAATAATACTAGTAGGTGGGCCCCCTTGTAGATTGGAGATCAAGTCTGGTGTTTATTTTAGGTTATGCTACTGTTCGACACTGCTTACATGGTTGACAATATCTTGTTTTATTGGATAATGGATCAGGAATATTATACATGGTTCCTTTGTTGTTCCAAGTTAAAGTTTTATAACAATGCTTTTCATGGTTATCATTGTTGTCTGCTCTTGGATCTATTACTTGGGACACCTGCAATAGACATATGTTAGTAACAAAAAATGAAAGGAAATTAAAAGGAGATTAAGCAATGTGAACCCAAATATAAAAGGGAGAAACTATCATATGCTAACATGCTATACTATATGCATTAAAAAGATTGTGGCAAATCCTAGATAACATATGATAGCCATGCGATTTATTGAGGTTTTGTAGAACATAGTTGACATCCATTTCTGTATAGTGGAGATGGTAATATGTGATGTGGGTGGTCCTCTTGGAAACTAAGGGTTGTTGGTCTCGACGCATGGTTCAATGTGAGTGATGTATTAGTAGCTAGCGCGTACTAAGAATTGAATGAACTTGAGTGTGGAGGTGATTTGAATTTACTGCACATCATCTTTACTCCTTCCTTTGGCTTCCACCCTAGTCAGGTTATTGTTCAAACATTGTTGCTATGGTTATGCTCTGATTTCTAAGTAGAGAGGAACCTCTTGGCCAACTCAAGTTTTAAGGTGTTTGATTACAGGTATGTCTTTTTCTAACCCTTCATGAGTCTGCTCTGGTTATGAAATGGATTTTGTCTCAGGTGTATTTGTTTGTGCCTTCCTTAAGTATTGCGACTGCATAAAATTGTGATTGTGAAATGAAACATTGATGGTTTTCTCTGTATTGATGTTGAAGTCATAGTATTACTGGTTATCCTGGGCGTTATCAGTCACAAGATATCTTGTTATCCTTGTTGGTCTTGGTGGGCTATCTTCATGCTTTCGTATTGTTGTATCCACTCTGTGGGATTTTATGGGATTTAATGATTGAAACGTTTGTGTCACCATGCATTGTACATTTGGGCATTGGGTTGTTTTCACCACCAAGGGTTGTGTAGTGAGTTATGTTGTTCCTTCTTAGCCCTATCTTCACCTTATCATTGTGGTTGTTTGGCTGAGGAGTCATGAGGGTTATACTCCCCATATGTTAGGTATCAATACCAGGCCAAGTTAGAGCCTTTTTCCTCTATTATGGCTTCTCCTATCATAGGTTTTCATCACCTTGTCCATACAGTAAGTTGTGGTGTTTTCGGTGTATGTGTCGTTAGTCTCAGAGGTTTTTACCATTGAAAGGAGTCGACTCTAGTACTGGCTCAGAAGAAAACCATTATCTCCTCCAGTCTGAAGTTTTATAGAGAAGACTGTCAAGCCTATCAAGTTTTCTATGGGTTATTGTGGATTGAATGTATTGTCGATTAATTTGAAAATAGACTCGCACAGTTGGTCACATGACAGTTGTGTTGGTTTGACATTTAATTACTACATCTATTATAGAAATGGTAAACCCTACATTTCCAATTGCACTTAGGTGTTCTCCTTATGTTTAATAACTCAGTATTGTTTGATGTTGAGGGTCATTGCCCCGATTCGAATTGATGCGTGGGTATGCATGGTTGCCAAAACTTGTTAGGTCGATTGATGTTTACGACAGTGGTAAATTGGTTGGTTGATGCACAGTCATTGGTATTTTTCACTAAGGATTATTTCGGTGTTTACCTAGCATTGGTTACAATTGCTTGATGTTTCTCAGACATACCGCATTGTGTGTGTGGTGTTTCTACACAATGAAATAATGGTCATTGTAACTGTTAGTTTATTTTGGGTCCTAATGGTTTTTTCAACTAGGATGATTGTATGGACTACATCCACCGCATGCTTATGATTGTATGATTGTATAAACTGAGTTGTACACAACATAGTTGATTACAGTTTGACTAAATCCAAGAAATATTGCATTAGATTGATGGCTCAACACGATGGGTTGAGTTATTACTGTGACTCTCTACCTGGTTTTATAAAATGGAAATGTGCATTGTGGTGTTTGGGTGGTTGCGCACTATGTATAATGTGGATATCTTGGGTTTCACACTCAGGGGTACCCACAGAGTTTTAAGCATGTTTTTGTTGAAGTCAGATCATTTGTTGAGACATGCATGTTGTTTATACCTCATTGTGTTGAATGGATGGCCCATCTTTTTAGAGTCACATTTAATTGGGCTTGTACAGTGAGAGAGTTACACTTGCATAATTGAATTATTCTTTGCATAGTCCTGTTGGAATGGTGGTTGTTGTCTGCCTGTTTAAAGGTCAAATCGAGTTTTTCAATTTTATCTGGATTATTGGATTGACTGCCCCGATATATGTTTAATGAATACAATTACATTTAAATAATAGTCCCAACTGCAATGATAGTGTGACTTCATTGTTAATTTTGGAAGCATGACTTTGAGTATATTTGTTGATTGAAGTAATGTATGGGTAGTGGTTTAGTTTGATGGTTAACAGAGTGGAATGGTTACTGTTTGAAAATTGTAATAAGATGCAAAGTATATAAATGAAAGGAACATGATCCCTTTACAGATTGTGTGGAATGCACATTGTCTTGTGATGGCACTATATTGGATATTTGATTACAAGCAATGAACTAGTTAAATGCATAGTAATTGTTATTTGGTCACAATTATTGTTGTATGGTGCATCTATTTTCGCAAAATGTTTTATGGATCACTTAATTAATTTCATGAACAATAATCATTTTCTTCCCTTCCATTATTTCATTTTCCTCTAATTAAAAATCCCATCATCTTCCCATATTCATTTTTTTCATTCCATGTTATGAGATTTATTATAGTCAAGAGAATTTCAGTGTTAAAGCAGTTGAAAGTGGCAGTGTCTTGTTTGGATTACATTAATGTTTTATTGGTTGCTTCACAGTTGATTGTTGTTATGATTGACCAATAACCATGTTCTTTTCCCCCTCATTATATCTTGGTTCCCCCAATACAAACACCTTGCATACCCCAAAACCCTGTTTGACTCCCTGCTCATTGATAAACAATTTGTATGGATTGGATTGCATGAGTCTGATATATTGCTAAGCCAAAATCCATTTCATATTTTAAAAAAAGTTTTCATGTATGGTTAATTAAGATATCATTTCCTAATCAATCACACATGCAAGAATGATATATTCAAGTAAAAGGCTAAAAACAAAGGCCTATTACACGTTTGTCAAAGAGAAGGACTAAAAGATGATAGCATCAAGAAAGGAAAGATGGACTCACAACTAGAAAATATGGTTTTTGAGTTTTATTTTATTGTGTTGGCAAATATTGAACAAGCAACGAATGTGTGTTGATGGTTGTTGTCATTGATGGCAACAACGGAGATGGCAGGATATGAAGGATAAAACCCCTTGGGGATTTGGACGTAAGAGCTTAGGAGGTACAACATTGAAGAAAACGCACGCAGCAAGAGATTACAGAGAAGAAGGAAGACAGAGATCCAGTGACCGTTGGATTCCATTCAAATTTCCCGAAAGGCCGACAACAGTCAGATCTGCAGAAGTTGCGAAGAAGATAAGTCATCGGAGTTTTGGGGATCGGGGTTTCAATATGCAAAGAAAATAATGCAACAAAAATCCCGATTTCGCGATATGCGAAATCCCGACTGAATCTGCACCGTCAGATCAACATGAGATTTAGACCATCGATCTTATTCACGAGAGCAGTCCACGTCAGCTAGGGACACGTGGCACAACCAGGTAATGACAGGTGGCACGAATATTCAACAGTTCAGGCACAGGTAAGTCACGAATCAGAGTGACACGTGGCATTATTTAACACATGTCAAACCACGTGTGACGTCAGCAGAGTATCGGGGATCGGGACTTTGTAATGCCAAAATCTATTCACATCAAGAACTTCGAAATCGCGATATGCGATTTCGCGATGTAATCACAACCGTCGGATAAGAAATGTTCTGGACCGTTGATCACAACCCGTATTGGAGAATCAGGAATCGGGGTTTCGCGATTCCTGTGAACAAGTGCATCAGAAATCCCGAAATCGCGAAACGCGATATTGCGATTCAATCGCAACCGTTAATGCAAGATCACACCAGGACCGTTGATCACATCTCTGTACGGAATTTTGGGGATCGGGTGGAAGGAGTATGAAGGAAATGAGAGATCGAAAGTCTCGAAATCCCGAAGGTATCGAGACCGTCCATTTGAGGGACAGGTGTCGGAAATCAGGAGCGAGTCGGCATATCGCCAATCGGGAAATTGGAGTTCCCAAGGTCAAAAGAAACAGGACATCGGAAGTCCCAAAATCCTGACACAATCGGGACCGTCCATATGAGAGGATGCGTGGCAGGAGATTGGTGCCATCGGCGAAAGGCCTGACAGGAGGTCGTTCATCGGCTAATCGGAAATCGGGATATCGGAGATCCCGGGCACAAAGGTTTTGGGCATTTCGAAATAGCGATCCGCAAAATCCCGATGAGTGGGGTACAGCTGTCAGCACAACAACGAAGGAGGACAGAGGCGTAGTGGAGGCCAGCTGTTAGCATATGAATGGAGCGTCGGGATTTGGACGATCGGGAATCACCGGGTGAATGCATTGATGCATCCCAAACCCCGTAGCCCCGATGGGGTTAGGTTGTGGTCATGGGTAATGGTCACAAGGACCAGGGCTCAGTCAGGAAGGCTGAAGCGCATCGCGAATCGGGAAATCGCGAATCCCGTTGACATAAACATTTTTTCATCGCAAGTGTCGAAACTCCGATGGAGTGATAAGACCAAGGTCGCACGAAGGCAGGTCACATGGACAATTGTGTAGCTGGAAGGGGCTAGCATATGGAATGTCGAAACCCGATTTGAAAAGGCGCGCATAGGTTTAATTCAAATTTCAAAAAGGGGCCCGATTTCCTCCGGGCAATCAATATGGGACCCGATGAGCGTTGAACGAGTCCTAGACCAATGGGTTTAAAAAGGGGGTCGATGCTCTCGGCAGGTGATGTGGTCGAAGGATGCGGAGGCCATTTTTCTGACAGTAGGGATATCTACTGGTGGGTGATGTCATTTGTGCAGGCAGCATGAAAGGTTTGAAGAAAGAGGAACCTCCTTGTGGTAGTCAGGCGACAGATCTACATTGACAGAGAGATTTCGGTTGTGGGTTCAGCAACCATGAGATCAGAGGCATCATCTCCAGGTTTATTGAGTTGTTTAATATGTGTCCTTTGGTAACTGCCTGACAGTCTGTGGATCTGTGTTTACTCTTAAGATAATTAATGTTACTGTCATAACCACTAGATGAAACTACCTGATCCAGTGTGAAAATTAATGAAACGTGGTCAGCAGTGAGTATGAGGGTTAAACCCTTCAGCAGTAGCAATCTGCCAGTAGAAACTGATGCTATCTTTAGGGGGTTGAAGCTCCCTTCCAGGAAAGGCTGGTAAACGAGAGAAGGTTGTAGCCTTCTGCAGGTAGAAGCCTGCGTACTAGTATGAGTCTGCACTAGTACATTGTTGTAGAATGTTTTCTTAATAATAATCATTGAAGACAGAGACAACAGCAGCGGTGGTTTTCTCCCTATTTGGGTTTCCACCTTAAATCCTGGTGTTCATGTGTCCTATTCATCTGTGTTAGTTTATTTTGTTGAATTACTGTTTAAAATACATTTGATGAATGAAGAAATCCATAATATGATCTCTGGATGCACTATTGTTTTCATAAGAATATACAACAACTGGTCTCTATAAAGTAGACTAAGATTTTTCAGTGAAAGAAAAGTGAAAAATTGTTAATAGCCCAAATATTGATTCACCCCCCCTCTCAGTATTTTTTCAACAATTGGTATCAGAGCCTGGTCCTTCTGAAAAGGCTTAACCGCTAGAAGGAAGATCAATCAAAATGAGCAATCAAGACGGAATGGCATCTATTAGGCCTCCACTCTTCAATG
>ML798429.1:187012-223057 GCA_009831015.1 Picea engelmannii
ATCATTGTTGTTTGTTCTTGGATCTATTACATGGGACACCTACAACAGACATATGTTAGTAACCAAAAATGAATGGAAATTAAAAGGATATTAAGCAATGTGAACCCAAATACAAAAGGGAGAAACTATCCTATGCTAACATGCTATACTATATGCATTAAAAAGATTGTGGCAAATCTTAGCTAACATATGATAGCCATGTGATTTATTGAGGTTTTATAGAACATAGTTGACATTCATTTCTTTATAGTGGAGATCGTAATATGTGATGTGGGTGGCTCTCTTGGAAACTAAGGGTTGTTGGTCTCGATCCATGGTTTAAAGTGGATGACTTATTAGTAGTTGGCCCATACTAAGAATTGAATGAACTTGAGTGTGGAGGTGATGTGCATTTACTGTACATCACTTTTACTCCTTCCATTGGCCACCACCCTAGTCGGGTTATTTTTCAAACATTGTTGTTGTAGTTATGCTCTGATTTATTAGCAAAGAGGAAGCGCTCGGCTAACTCTTGTTTTAAAGCATTCCATTACATGTATGTATATTTTTTGGCACTTCATGAGTCTTCTCTGGTTATGAAATGGATGTTGGCTCAGGTATATTGGTTTGTGCCTTCCTTAAGTATTGTGACTGTATAAAATTGTGATTGTGAAATGAAACATTGATGGTTTTCTCTACAATGATGTTGAAGTCATAGTATTACTAGTTATCCTCAGTGTTAGGAGTCACAAGAGATCTTTGTTATCCTTGTTGGTTTAGTTGGAGGATTCTTTTTGGTCTTGGTGGGATATCTTCATGCTTTCGTATTGCTATATCTAGTCTATGGGATTTTATGGGGTTTAATGATTGAAATGTTTGTGTCACCATGCATTGTACATTTGGGCATTGGGTTGTTTTCACCGCCAAGGGTTGCATAGTGAGTTATGTTGTTCCTTCTCAACCCTGTCTTCACCTCAGCAATGTGGTTGTTTGGTTGAGGAGTCATGAGGGTTATACCTAACGTATGTTAAGTATCATAGCCAGTTTGAGTTAGAGCCTTTTCCTCTGTTATGGCTTCTCCTGTCATAGGTCTTCATCACCTTGTCCATAGAGTAAGTTGTGGTGTTCTAGGTGTATGTGTCATTAGTCTCAGAGGTTTTTACCATTGAAAGGAGCTAACTCTAGTACTAGCTTGGAAGCAAACCCTTAACTCCTCTAGTCTGAAGTTTTATAGAGAAGATTGTCGGGCCTATCAAGTTTACTATGGGTTATTGTGGATTGAATGTATTGTCGATTAATTTGAATACAGACTCGCACAGTTGTTCATATGACATTTGTGTTGGTTCAGCATTTAGTTACTAGCTCTGTTATAGCAATGGTAAACCCTACATTTCCAATTTCACTTTTCTAAAGACATAGTCATTCTCCTTATGTTTAATAACTCAGTATTGTTTAATGGAGAGGGTCATTTCCCCGATTCGAATTGATGCATGGGTATGCGTGGTTGCCACAACATGTTAGGTCAATTGATTTTTATGATAGTGGTAAATTGGTTGGTTGACACACAGTCCCTAAGGATTATTTGGGTGTTTACCTGGCATTGGTTACAATTGCTTGATGTTGCTTATGCATATTGCGTTGTGTGTGTTGTGTTTCTACACAATGAAATAATGGTCATTGTAACTATTAGTTTCTTTGGGGGCCTAATGGTTTTTGCAACTAGGATGATTGTCTGAACTACATCAACCGCATGCTTATGATTGTCTTATTCTATAAGCCGAGTTGTACACAACATAGTTATTTATAGTTTGACTAAATAGAAGCAGTATTGTATGAGATTGTTGGATCAACACGATGGGTTGAGTTATTATTGTGACTATGTGTTTGGTTTTATAAAATGGAGATGTGCATTGTGGTGTTTGGGTGGCTGCGCACTGTGTATAATGTGGACAACTTGGGTTTCACACTCAAGGGTACCCACATAGTTTTAAGCATGCTTTTGTTGTAGTCCGATCATTTGTTGAGATAGGGATGTTGTTGATACCTCGTCGTGTTGGATGGATGGCCCAACTTTTTAGAGTCGCATTGAATTGGGATTGTACAGTGATAGATTTACACTTGCATGATAAAATTATTCAGTGCATAGTTGTGTTGGAATGGTGGTTGTTGTCTCTCTGTTTAAAGGTCAAATTGGGTTTTGCAATTTTATCTGGATTATTGGGTTGAATTCCCCTATATATGTTTAAAGAATATCAATGTGTTTAAATGCCCGACTGTTGTGATAGTGTGACTTTATTGTTAATTTTGGAATCATGACTTTGAGTATATTTGTTGATTGAAGTAATGTATGGGCAATGATTGATTTTGATGGTTAACAAAGTGGAATGCTTACTATTTGAAAATTGTTATAAGATGAAAAGTATATAAATGAAAGGAACATGATCACTTTACATACTGTTTGGAATGCAAACTGTATTGGATATTTGATTATGAGTAGTGAACTAGTTAAATGCATAGCAATTGTTATTTGGTAACAATGATTTGTGGTTGCTGCATCTCTTTTTGTAGAATGTTTTATGGATCACTTAATTAATGTCATGAAAAGTAATTGTTTTCTTCCCTTCCATTATTTAATTTTCTGCTAATTACAAATCCCATCACCTTCCCATATTCATTTTTTTCACTCCATGTTCTGAGATTGATTACAATCAAGAGAATTTTGGTCTTAAAGCAATTGAAAGTGGAAATGTCTTGTTTGGATTACAATGATGTTTTTCTGGTTGCTTCACAGTTGATTGTTGTTATCATTGAGTAGTAACCATGTTCTTTTCCCCCTCATTATATCATGTTTCACTCAATCTAAACCCCTCGCATATCCCAAAACCCTTTTTAAATCCCTTCTCATTGATAAACAATTTGTATGGATTGGATTGCATGAGTCTGATATATTGTTGAGCCAAAATCCATTTCATATTTTAAAAAGAGTTGTCATGTATGGTTAATTGTGAGATCATTTCCTAATCAATCATGCATGCAGGAACGATCTCTTCAAGTAAAATTCTAAAAACAAAGCCCTATTATGCCTCTGTCAAAGAGAAGGACTAAAAGATGATAGCATCAGCAATGGAAAGATGGCCTCACAACTAGAAAATATGGTTTTTGAGTTTTATTTTATTGACAATTGACTTAAGGAATGTTTTGACAATATGTTTTATTGTGGATATATGAGTAATTTTTTTTATGAAAATAATTCAAAATATCTTGAGCTAAATTAATGAATGTGAATATATGGATGGGAGTCACAAGGAGGTGTGAATTGCTTAAAGTTATGTTGTGATTATCATAAGCCAATGGGAGTCAGAAGGGGTCCCACCTACTAGTTATTAGTTATTTATAACCCTTATTATAATTATTACTCTTCCCCCTAACTAAAGTTAGTTGAGTCTTTTAATTAACTTAACTAATGATTTGGTTCAACTACTTCAACCAATTCTAATTTATTCAAAAGAAAAAGGAAAGGGGGGAACAAAGGGAGGATAGAAGCATAAGCATACTAAGGTTTCCTCTTTGATTTTATGTTGAGATAGTTCAGTTTTCATTCATTCATTTATTCATCACAAGCCTAATTCTCTTTTATGATAGAAAGGTCTTATTGTAGACAACAATCTTTAGGGTTGAATCACATCATTCAAACAATTGTTTTTCATAGGTGTTGATCTATCTTTGATAGTCTGTGTAGACTTGTCTGTTTGTGAATTAGTTTTCTAGACTGACAAAGGCTATTGTGCAGAGTCGAGTGGGCAACAATCTATGGAAAGTCGATCCATATTTTAGAGTTTAGTTTTTCTTTTCTGTCACAAGTCCTTTTGAATGTTCCATCGGGGATGTCTAAGTTTGACTTTGGTCCAAAATTTCTGCATGAGATTTTGTAAAGAAAATGACTCTCTGGTGAATTTGAATGGAGTAAAGGATTGATTTATGTCTCATATGTCTTGATTATCATCGTAGTGAATTTAATTCTATCTTTACATTTATTTCAACAACTGATATGTTCGTAAAATTACATAAAAATGAAATTTCCAGCAAGCTTTTTGTTGAAAAAAGACTAGCCTAATCACTCGTAATTAATACTTGTGAGTTAGAATGTTATTTTTGTTGGCAAACATAGGGTGATATTCCCTTCTACTTTGTGTTAGCCAAGAAGAGTCTGAAATTCTTGAGTAAGATCATTTCTTATCTTTTCCTCAATAACCAGTACCTCCTAGCCAATGCTAGGGGTACTCTTCTTCCCCCTGAGCACCCCTCGGAACCACAAAGGTGCCATGCACACAATACCAGATAATGATATCTACCAGCTCGCCTCGCAAGGTTGAGCTACCAATCGTTATCTTACTTGTGTATCCCAACTCCGACAAGAAAATTTCAGTCAAGATAAAATTCCGACAGTGTAACCTTACGCTAACCAGACGTGATCCATACTCCTACTTCACCGTCCATTTTATAGAGATTTCTTAGTGATTACTTTTCCAAAAACCCAATTAGATTATTTTATTAAATTTAAATAGGAAAAACCTCCCCCGTATACATGTCACCCGATCCCTTAGTTGCACCAGAAAATCCATTTATTAATTAATTAAATTTGCTTATTTCCCTCACCCACCTAAAAGAGTTCCTCAAAACACTCCTCAGTGTCCCTTTATTCCCTTACATTTATTAAATTTCTTACCCCTCATTTATATGGGAAAATAGTGCTAGTTGAATGCAGTATTCCATACCTACTACCTGCAGCTGAAAAGGGCTATCGAATCATTCCCCCGTATGACGTCGAACACTCTAGACAGGTTCAGGCCCCTTATGAAGTTTCGTGCAGATAAGAATTTCATATATACCACCACACACTTAGATGAGAATAATGAAGAGCTTCAGTCATACAATAATCTCACCGAGGAGGACCTGGGATAAATTACTAAGGAATGGCTCATAGATTTCCTTATACCAGTCGACAAGGTAGAATTATCTAACCCAAACCTCATTGGAAGCTCGGTAGTTACTCGTGAGGAGTATAATGCACCCAATAGTAGCAGAAGGAAGAAGAAAGAAGATGTACAAGAACTGAGCAATGCCTCAGAAGAGACTGCTTCAGATTCACCTAATGGAGGAGGAGGTGACGAAGTGAAAAAAGAAGAGAAAGAAGAGAAAGAAAGGGAAGAAGATACACAGGAGCAAGGTGAAGTAACACCGCCACAGAAACCCCCTGATGACACAAATCCATCGAAGAAAAGGAAGGCTTCCCCCAAGAAACCTACATCACAGATGAAGTCCAAATCAAGCAAGCCGAAGCCTCAAACTGTACTCACAGTTGATGACCTTGAATTCATTATCGTAGCTGTATCAGACACCTTGGAAGACATTTTTCATAAAACAGAAGAAAAACAAGAGGCTATGTATGATAGAATTGAGGAAGAACTCAGAGGGGTACAACATGCCCTTCAATCTAGTCATGCAACATCTACTGTGCTCCCACCCTCAAATGAGACAAAGTTGGGAGACGAGCCTACCCAAATCCACAAAATAGCTGATGTGACTGAATCCCACCTTTGTTGCACCTAGGAAGAGAAAGAATAGGCCACAGTGACCCTGAAGCAAGCACAAGAGGAAGTAATAGAGAAAAAGAGGGTTGTGCAGCAGGAGAAGGCTTCTCTCCAAACTAAGTTTGAAGAATATAGAGTGAAAATCTAGCAGGAGAAAGAACAGTTTCTCGCGGAGCAAGTTGGAGTAAAAGAAGCAATTGGTAGATCACTTCGCTCTATGACCAACTTAGAGAAAAAGGAGGAAGACCTAGTGGAAAATCTAGTAGCACATCTTGCTAAAGCCATCCAACAACTTCAAAAGAGAATCGCAGACTTAGAGCTATGAACAGTGACAAGCACCCCACAGGACGTGCGATACCAAAGAGAAGCCACTGCCTGGAGCACAGTTGAGAGGATCAGAGCATTAGCTTTGGAATGTAAACAACTAAGTGATAACAATGCATAGACTTATGAGCAACTCACTGAATACCCTGAAATGAAGACATTGGAGTCAAAGATCTAGGAGGAAAAGAAACAAGCAGCGACAATATAGGTGCAGTTGAAGTTCCTATCAGTAGTTGAGAGGATCAAGAGATGCCAGATACAATGCACTTCTCAACAACAGTTCCATGCCACTCAAAGTAGATTAATGTAATTAAATCAGAGAATCCAACCAATTCAGAACGTATCTTGCCAACTATTTGAGGAAATTGAAGGTCGAGGATCAGAGCTAGAGAAAGTAGTCACTGCAGTCGAACAACTCTTAGAGGGACCTATCAACGAAGCAGTTATTCAAGAGTTCGTAGAGTAGGAGGCCTTGGCCCACCATCAGGTTGAAGAAGCTCAAGTATTTTGAGACAAAATTACTTAGATCAAAGTGACTCAGGACGAATCACAGATGAGTGTTGGGGGCTTGTTGGCCTTTGGCCAAGTTTTGAGGATCCTTGGTCATGTTTTACCTAGTTTGGGACTTCGATAGGTTGTCGAAGGCAGAGCACAAGTCGAAGTGGAGATCACAGGATCTCGACCCCTTTTTAGGGAGCTTTTGGGTTTTGGGATTATGTAACGAGTATGGGGATTTTTTCCCATGCGTTTACCCATGTTTAGGCCATTTTTTATTGTATAAACAGATGTCTAGTCGATTTAAGAAGTAGCTAGCTTGATACCTTGCTAAGTGCTAGAGAAAGATATGCATCTGTGTGATATTGTGCTAAGTGAAAGTGATAGTTGTACATGCTTTGTGCATACTATTCGAAGCTTGCAAGGCTGAGTGCAAGTGACTGTAAGAGACTGTGTAAAGAATTTGTGTTGTAATCTAGCTCGGGGAAAGAGGATCTAGCGGAGTGCATGCAGATCTCCTATCCTATGTGGAGTAGGATCTTGTGCCTCTGTGCACGTAGAATATTGACATAAGACAACAATAAATAAGAAGAGTTGGTGGACGTATCCCCAGGCTAGGGGTGAACCACGTATATCTTGTGTTGTGGTTGCTTTCTGTATTATGCTTTCTTTGTGCATTATGGTTTCTTTATTGCTCATATAGTTGATGCTTAGTCTAATGGTGTATGCATAGATGAATATGATAGACTAGTGCTTAATGACATGAATAATATGCTAGAGTTGATCTATGTTGATATGTTTAGTACTTGAATACTGCAAAGATATGTAATTAGGGTTTTTTCTACGAAGTGAATACTGTGAACTATAAACTGCTAAGTGCTCTATTAAGGTGTTTTAATCAATGATCTGTGTCCCAGCTAAGGTTGCATACATATGAGTCCTGCAACCACCCTGCATCTACCTTAGGTGAGACTTCATATGCTTCGTAGGTGTTGCCGAAAGGACCGGTAGTTAGGGTTTTCTTGGTGCGCTGCTAAAGCATTGAAACCTGAGTATACCCCTGTGCCAATACCACATTCTAACTAATGTAAAACCACATAAAATTGAACTATTTACACTTGCGAAATTTAAACATGTGTACCTTAAGAGAAGTTGAAGGTTTTGATGTTGTTGTTCCATGCTCGCACTCTGTCCAAGTCCTACTTACCAACCGCTGAGACCTCGCTGGTGTTGACGATTAAAATTGTCAAAGAAGTTTTGCCCGCAAAGTATTTCTAAAGCCTATTATTTTCAAAGCCAAATAATACTAGTAGGTGGGCCCCCCTTGTAGATTGGAGATCAAGTCTGGTGTTTATTTGAGGTTATGATACTGTTCGACACTGCTTACATGGTTGACAATATCTTGTTTAATTGGATAATGGATCAAGAATATTATACATGGTTCCTTTGTTGTTCCAAGATAAAGTTTTATACCAATGTTTTTCATGGTTATCATTGTTGTCTGCTCTTGGATCTATTACTTGGGACACCTGCAATAGACATATGTTAGTAACAAAAAATGAAAGGAAATTAAAAGGAGATTAAGCAATGTGAACCCAAATATAAAAGGGAGAAACTATCATATGCTAACATGCTATACTATATGCATTAAAAAGATTGTGGCAAATCCTAGATAACATATGATAGCCATGCGATTTATTGAGGTTTTGTAGAACATAGTTGACATCCATTTCTGTATAGTGGAGATGGTAATATGTGATGTGGGTGGTCCTCTTGGAAACTAAGGGTTGTTGGTCTCGACGCATGGTTCAATGTGAGTGATGTATTAGTAGCTAGCGCGTACTAAGAATTGAATGAACTTGAGTGTGGAGGTGATTTGAATTTACTGCACATCATCTTTACTCCTTCCTTTGGCTTCCACCCTAGTCAGGTTATTGTTCAAACATTGTTGCTATGGTTATGCTCTGATTTCTAAGTAGAGAGGAACCTCTTGGCCAACTCAAGTTTTAAGGTGTTTGATTACAGGTATGTCTTTTTCTAACCCTTCATGAGTCTGCTCTGGTTATGAAATGGATTTTGTCTCAGGTGTATTTGTTTGTGCCTTCCTTAAGTATTGCGACTGCATAAAATTGTGATTGTGAAATGAAACATTGATGGTTTTCTCTGTATTGATGTTGAAGTCATAGTATTACTGGTTATCCTGGGCGTTATCAGTCACAAGATATCTTGTTATCCTTGTTGGTCTTGGTGGGCTATCTTCATGCTTTCGTATTGTTGTATCCACTCTGTGGGATTTTATGGGATTTAATGATTGAAACGTTTGTGTCACCATGCATTGTACATTTGGGCATTGGGTTGTTTTCACCACCAAGGGTTGTGTAGTGAGTTATGTTGTTCCTTCTTAGCCCTATCTTCACCTTATCATTGTGGTTGTTTGGCTGAGGAGTCATGAGGGTTATACTCCCCATATGTTAGGTATCAATACCAGGCCAAGTTAGAGCCTTTTTCCTCTATTATGGCTTCTCCTATCATAGGTTTTCATCACCTTGTCCATACAGTAAGTTGTGGTGTTTTCGGTGTATGTGTCGTTAGTCTCAGAGGTTTTTACCATTGAAAGGAGTCGACTCTAGTACTGGCTCAGAAGAAAACCATTATCTCCTCCAGTCTGAAGTTTTATAGAGAAGACTGTCAAGCCTATCAAGTTTTCTATGGGTTATTGTGGATTGAATGTATTGTCGATTAATTTGAAAATAGACTCGCACAGTTGGTCACATGACAGTTGTGTTGGTTTGACATTTAATTACTACATCTATTATAGAAATGGTAAACCCTACATTTCCAATTGCACTTAGGTGTTCTCCTTATGTTTAATAACTCAGTATTGTTTGATGTTGAGGGTCATTGCCCCGATTCGAATTGATGCGTGGGTATGCATGGTTGCCAAAACTTGTTAGGTCGATTGATGTTTACGACAGTGGTAAATTGGTTGGTTGATGCACAGTCATTGGTATTTTTCACTAAGGATTATTTCGGTGTTTACCTAGCATTGGTTACAATTGCTTGATGTTTCTCACACATACTGCATTGTGTGTGTGGTGTTTCTACACAATGAAATAATGGTCATTGTAACTGTTAGTTTATTTTGGGTCCTAATGGTTTTTGCAACTAGGATGATTGTATGAACTACATCCACCACATGCTTATGATTGTATGATTGTATAAACTGAGTTGTACACAACATAGTTGATTACAGTTTGACTAAATCCAAGAAATATTGCATTAGATTGATGGCTCAACACGATCGGTTGAGTTATTACTATGAATCTCTGCTTGGTTTTATAAAATGGAGATGTGCATTGTGGTGTTTGGGTGGTTGCGCACTATGTATAATGTGGATAGCTTGGGTTGCACACTCAGGGGTACCCACAGAGTTTTAAGCATGTCTTTGTTGAAGTCAGATCATTTGTTGAGACATGCATGTTGTTTATACCTCATCGTGTTGGATGGATGGCCCATCTTTTTAGAGTCACATTTAATTGGGCTTGTACAATGAGAGAGTTACACTTGCATAATTGAATTATTCTTTGCATAGTCCTGTTGGAATGGTGGTTGTTGTCTGCCTGTTTAAAGGTCAAATCGAGTTTTTCAATTTTATCTAGATTATTGGATGGACTACCCCGATATATGTTTAATGAATATAATTACATTTAAATAATAGGCCCGACTGCAATGATATTGTGACTTCATTGTTAATTTTGCAAGCATGACTTTGAGTATATTTGTTGATTGAAGTAATGTATGGGTAGTGGTTTGGTTTGATGGTTAACAGAGTGGAATGGTTACTATTTGAAAATTGTAATAAGATGCAAAGTATATAAATGAAAGGAACATGATCCCTTTACAGATTGTGTGGAATTCATATTGTCTTGTGATGGCACTATATTGGATATTTGATTACGAGCAATGAACTAGTTAAATGCATAGTAATTGTTATTTGGTCACAATTATTGTTGGATGGTGCATCTATTTTCGCAGAATGTTTTATGGATCACTTAATTAATTTCATGAACAATAATCATTTTCTTCCCTTCCATTATTTCATTTTCCACTAATTACAAATCCCATCATCTTCCCATATTCATTTTTTTCAGTCCATGTTATGAGATTTATTATAGTCAAGAGAATTTCAGTGTTAAAGCAGTTGAAAGTGGCAGTGTCTTGTTTGGATTACATCAATGTTTTATTGGTTGCTTCACAGTTGATTGTTGTTATCATTGACCAATAACCATGTTATTTTTCCCCTCATTATATCTTGTTTCCCTCAATACAAACACCTTGCATACCCCAAAACCCTGTTTGACTCCCTGCTCATTGATAAATGATTTGTATGGATTGGATTGCATGAGTCTGATATATTGCTAAGACAAAATCCATTTCATATTTTAAAAAGAGTTGTCATGTATGGTTAATTAAGATATCATTTCCTAATCAATCACACATGCAGGAATGATATATTCAAGTAAAAGGCTAAAAACAAAAGCCTATTGCACGTCTATCAAAGAGAAGGACTAAAACATGATAGCATCAACAAAGGAAAGATGGACTCACAACTAGAAAATATGGTTTTTGAGTTTTATTTTATTGACAGTTGACTTGAGGAATGTTTGGACAACATGTTTTATTGTGGATATATGAGTAATGTCTTTTTTTTAAATAATTCAAAATATCATAATCTAAATTAACGAATCTGAATATATGGATGGGAGTCACAAGGAGGTGTGATTTTCTTAAAGTCATGTTGTGATTATCATAAGCTAATGGGAGTCACAAGGGGTCCCACCTACTAGTTATTATTTATTTATAACCCTTATTATAATTATTACTCTTCCCTCTAACTAAATTTAGTTGAGTCTTTTAATTAACTTAACTAATGAGTTGGTTCAACTACTTCAACCAATTCTAATTTGTTCAAAAGAAAAAGGAAACAGAGGAACAAGGGGAAGAAAGAAGCAGAAGCATACTAAGGTTTTCTCTTTGAGTTTATGTTGAGATAGTTTAGTCTTCATTCATTCATTTATTCATCACAAGCCTAATTCTCTTTTATGATAGCAGGGTCTTATTGTAGACAACAATATTCAGGGCTGAATCACATCATTTAGTCACTTGTTTTTCAGAGGTGTTGATATATCTTTGATAGTCTGTGTAGACTTGTATGTTTGTGAATTAGTTTTCATGACTAACAAAGGATATTTTGTAGAGTTGAGTGGGAAAAAATCTATGGCAAGTTGATCCAACTTTTAGAGTTCAGTTTTGGTTTTTTGTCATAGGTCCTTTTGTATGTTCCATCAGGGATGTCTAAGTTTGACTTTGGTCCAAAATTTATGCACGTGATTTTGTAAATAAAATGACTCTTTGGTGAATTTGAATGGAATAAAGAATTTCTTTATGTCTCATCTGTGTTGATTATCATCTTGCTGAGTTTACTTCTAACTTTACATTTATTTCAGCAACTGATATGTTCATAAAATTACATAAAAATTAAATTTCTAGCAGGCTTTTTGTTGAAAAAAGACTAGCCTAAGCACTCGTAATTAATACTTGTGATTTATGATGTTATTTTTGTTGGCTATAAACATAGGGTGATATTCCCGTCTACTTTGATTTAGCCAAGAAGAGCCTGAAAATGATTGAGTAAGATCATTTCATATCTTTTCCTCAACATTTATTTGGCGACCATACTGGGGAGATCTTCGATATCTCTCCGGTTAATTTTTAAACTCGATTTTCATCAATACATCTTTCTTTTCTAAAATTGATTCTTTGAATATTGTATTCTTAATGATTGTTCCTGTTGCAAGGAAACCCAATATTGAGCTCGACCTTCAAGATCAGACCAAAATTGCTTCGAATCTGTTTAATACCATTCTAGACACTGTCAATACCTGTGTTGAACTTAACCATTCATGGGCAGCAATTGAATGAGATATTATTGCTCAAGAACAATTAGAAGCTAGACATAGACAGTCTAGAAATCAGAAGTTACCTTTCGCTTATTTCAGTTTTTTCCTTCTTTCATGTCCTTAGACTCTCGTGCTGCTAGAAGAAGAAAAGGATTGTCACCTGAAATCAATCCTATCGCTGAAATAGGAAGGAGGAACATTGTGTTATCTTCCCAACAAAGTGATCTAAGGAGAACTTTATCTGATTCATCCAGTTCGTCTTTCTTTCCCTCACCTATCATCCACATGATGGAATCTAGTGGAGGATCTGGTGGCATTGTAAATGCTCCATATTCTCAATCTTCATCCTCATCAGTGATTGGTAGTTTATATAGCCACCATATCACTATACAATATACCACAAACCCCACCAAAGTCATTAAAAAATATGGGATTTTTCAGTTCGAAGAAGACGCCACAACTACCCCATGGCATGTGTCCTCTCCTCTTAACCTAGCACCTGCTACTCATCCACTTCCAAAGTTTAAAGAACACTTGCCTAAGTTTTCGGGAAATAACATTGTCAGTACAAATGAACACCTGGTGGCATTTTCCAATGCTTGTCATAACACAGGGGCTAATGATAGTGACACGTGCATGTGCTTGATCATCAATTCCTTGGAAGGAAAGGTTGGGGCTGATTTATTTGATATTCCTCCTAAGATCCTGTCTACTTGGAAGGAATTAATATATTGGTTCTGATCCACTTATGGGCAATCTAAAATCCCTGTCGAGAATTTAAAGGAATACAATAACATCACTTATAAAGATGGTGATACCATAAAGTCTTTCAACTTGCGTTTCACCAAGTTGTACAATCAAATCCCTGAACTTATCCGCCCTCAGAACCAACCCACTTTCATGCATTACTACAATGCATTTCATTATCCCTACCATCATAGGCTTGAGGAAATATCCATTGATAATTTTGGTTCCACTCTGATACTTTCTCAGAGTATGGAGAACAACTTGAAAGAACTGGTCTTCCCAAGGGAGAATCGGTTAGACAGACATACATGTCCTCTCCCTTATAGCTAGTACAATATATGAACAATCGTATGATATCATTTGAGCGGAAGGGTATTGTCTCCCCTCTCACCCCTAAAGCTTCATCCTCTTCTACACCCCCCTTTAGAAATCTGGTTGAAAACAATTTTTAGCCTAAAGCTTTCCTACCTCAGAGTTTGTGTAACTTTTGCAAGGAACATCACGTGGAACCCACATGTGAGGTAAAGAAGAGTGTCAGAGATAAGATCTTTGGTAAAATACCGGAAGCTACTATCGTTATCCTAGATTTTGCAGAGCCAGAATATTTCATGGTCATCAACACTAGAAACAAAGCCTATGCTCCCAAGGGAAAATTTGATCCTCCTCGCAGTTCTCCTGTCACAAGTTCATCCTCAACCACTGCTACACTCCAGGTTCCTAAGGTTCCTGAGAGTCAAGGAATCACTCCCCCTCTCCCCTCGTCCAAGTACAACATCTTGAATCAATTGGCCAACATCAAAGCAGATGCAACCCTCCTAGACATGGTTGTCATCCCTGAACAACAAATGCATCTAAAACAATTCATGGAAGGAAAAGCTTCTGTTGTAGCCAATATTTCTGAAGAGGTAAATAAAGATGATTCTTCTGTAAATAAAGTAGGTGTACATAATTTTAGATACCCTGTGAAAAAAAAACCCTTTTTATATTTCTGTAAAGATTATGGATAAGATTGCCCATTGTTGACTCATTGATGGTGGTTCGGGCCCAAGTGTGATGTCGAAGATTATTATGGAAGAGTTAGTCATGTATTTTACAAATGAAAATGCCAGAAGCATGCTCTCCTATAATAGTCTACAACAAACAACCATAGGCGTGATTAAGGATTTGACCTTGGTTTTATGCGCTCATCCTGAGATAAAAATAACCCTCAACATTCAGGAAATTGATATGGCTGTAAGAAATTACTCAATTATCTTGGGAAGAGATTGGGAATCCCTAACAGGTGGATACCTCTCACTCGATGAGACACATTTATCTTTTCCTCAAAATGGAAAGAACATTACAGTCCTTAGAGAAGAAATAATTTCACCCCATATAGAGAATGTTCCATAACCTAGTGTAAACTATATCGAAGAGGACCTAGGAGTGTATTCCATCTTTTCTGAAGAGGATAATACTATTTTGGAACAAATCAATTTAGATGATGATATGTGGCATATGAACTTTGATGGTTCATTCTCTAGTGAAGGTAATGGGGTTGGTATTATCTTGGTTTCCCCTACAGGAAAAATTCATAATTTGTCATACAGGTTGGAGTTTGCTTGTACAAACAACACTGCTAAATTCAAATCTTTATTATTAGGCATTGAGAATGCCCTTAATATTGGTTATGGCCACCTTTCAGTTTTTGGAAATTCTGAGCTTGTTGTGAACCTAATACGTATGACATGCTCTCCTAGAAACAAGATTATGGAACGATACTCCCAAACTGTTTGGGAACTTCTCTTGAACCTTCTATATTTCAACGTCACTCATGTTAAGAGGGAGTTGAATTCAATGGCTAATCGGTTAGCTATCTTTACAGCCTTCCTAATCAACAAATTGTTTCTCACAAGCCTGATTTTTCTTTTCAATCTCTATATCACCCATGTATCCCTGAAAATGTAGAATCTTGGTAGGCCCTCCCTAACAATGAGAGTATTTGTGTTGTCATTCAAGATGAACCTCTTAAGACCGAGGAGATTGTATCCATAGAAAACAATAAGATTCCTGAGAGCTTGACTCCTCTTGAGAGTTCGTCTTCATCGAGTGATCTAGGCAATAAAGAAGAACAAAAAGAAGAGGAGTTACAAAAGAAGGTGGTTGAAACCATCTCCATGAAAATTAGGACACCTGAATATTCAACAAATGTTAAAATAAATGTCCAATGTTCTGATAAAGAAGAAATGAGGTCCATCGAGCAACTCAATAGATTTCAAAATATTTTTGCTTGGTCTTATGAGGATCTTCGTGATTTTGATCCTGGTCTTATTCAACATACTATTAAACCAGCTAGGAAAAAACAAGGACTTATTAAATCTTCACTTAAATCATCTTTTTAGAGGGAGTTGGAGAATTTCTTAAGGGATGGGATTATTTTCTCAGTCCACCTTGAATGGGTTTCTGACTGGGAACTTGCCTCGAGGACCAATGATAATATTAGAACCTGTCTTAATCTTCGAACTTTCAGGAAAGTGATTATGAGAAATCCTTTTCCTCCTCCCAGCATGGAAATGGTTCTACAATAGGTTGTAGAGTCACAATTAGGGCCCTTACTTGACAGCTTGTTTGGTTGCAAGAAAATCAATGTAAAAGGGGAATATGCTCACAAAACCACTCTTTTCACTGATTGGGGTACCATGTCTCACCAATGTCGAATTTCTAGCTTACTTGAAATAGGTACTATTTTTATAAGACCTATGAACACAACTTTTGATAAATTGGTCAGTCTCCATGCTTATCTTGATGATCTAATTATGTGTGTCACAAGACTGATGATTACATTGTGTTTCCAAGTGTTCGGTCCCTTCCAAATTTTTTTTTTCTTGGATACTAAATCTTATATATTAAGAGATTTACAGGAGCAATTGTTTTCCTACCATGCTAACAACCCTCACTTGAAATATTGTGAGGGACCAAAGTGAAAAGTTCTAATGTTGTCTAGATTTTCTGTATATTAGTAGCTTAGCTCTGCTTTCATTTTTTTTGCTTCTTTTTCTATTGAACTTGAACTTTCTGAGTTAAAATTTTTCTTGTTGTCTTCTTCATTTTGTCTTTTATTGCTGTTGTTTTATTTTCTACGCTGTTACTTCTGTTATGATTTCTATCCTTATCATCGTTTAGTTAATTTGGTCAAAATAAGATGTTGGATCAATTCTGCCACAGTGACACTCTTGCAAAGCATTGTTAGTAAATAACAATCAATCTTACACAACAATTGTGATGTCCCCTCTGAAGGACCCTTGAAATTGGTATATACTTCCACTGTTGTCTTTTAAAGAATTTGGTGATCTCACACTTCTTCTTACCATTTCTTCATCCACTGAGAAATAAAAGAGCAGAACAATCAATTTTTCTCCTTGAGATAAGAGTCGATTCTAGATGAATGATTATGCATACAGGGCTAAACCCCCTCATACTTAACATTTTTCATAAGTTATTCCCAAATTCCCAGTCATTTTTCCATCAAATCATCTCACTTCCCCTGTTGCATAATTATTCTGGTTAAGTCTTCTAAAATTACTGTTCTTGGTCTGCGAAACCATGAGTTCTGAGTTCTAAATCTGTTGAGAACAAAATTCCCTATGGAGTCGCCAGTTTGTTGACAATTAAATTGTCCACGAAGTTTTTCCCGCAGAGTATTGCTAAATCCTATTATTATAAAAGATAAATAATACTAGTAGGTGGGGCCCCCTTGTAGATTGGAGATCAAGTTTGGTGTTTATTTGATGTTATGCTATTGTTCCAAGTTCAAGTTTTATACCGATGTTTTTCGTGGTTATCATTGTTGTTTGTTCTTGGATCTATTACATGGGACACCTACAACAGACATATGTTAGTAACCAAAAATGAATGGAAATTAAAAGGATATTAAGCAATGTGAACCCAAATACAAAAGGGAGAAACTATCCTATGCTAACATGATATACTATATGCATTAAAAAGATTGTGGCAAATCTTATCTAACATATGATAACCATGTGATTTATTGAGGTTTTATAGAACATAGTTGACATTCATTTCTGTATAGTGGAGATCGTAATATGTGATGTGGGTGGCTCTCTTGGAAACTAAGGGTTGTTGGTCTCGATCCATGGTTTAAATTGGATGACTTATTAGTAGTTGGCCCATACTAAGAATTGAATGAACTTGAGTGTGGAGGTGATGTGCATTTACTGTACATCACTTTTGCTCCTTCCATTGGCCGCCACCCTAGTCGGGTTATTTTTCAAACATTGTTGTTGTGGTTATGCTCTGATTTATTAGCAGAGAGGAAGTGCTCGACTAACTCTTGTTTTAAAGCATTCAATTACATGTATGTATATTTTTTGGCACTTGATGAGTCTTCCTTGGTTATGAAATGGATGTTGACTCAGGTATATTGGATTGTGCCTTCCTTAAGTATTGTGACTGTATAAAATTGTGATTGTGAAATGAAACATTGATGGTTTTCTCTACAATGATGTTGAAGTCATAGTATTACTAGTTATCCTCAGTGTTAGCAGTCACAAGAGATCTTTGTTATCCTTGTTGGTTTAGTTGGAGTATTCTTGTTGGTATTGGTGGGATATCTTCATGCTTTCGTATTGCTATATCCAGTCTGTGGGATTTTATGGGGTTTAATGATTGAAACGTTTGTGTCACCATGCATTGTACATTTGGGCATTAGGTTGTTTTCACTGCCAAGGGTTGCACAGTGAGTTATGTTGTTCGTTCTCAGCCCTGTCTTCACCTCAGCGTTGTGGTTGTTTGGTTGAGGAGTCACGAGGGTTATACCTCACGTATGTTAGGTATCATTACCAGTCTGAGTTAGAGATTTTTCCTCTGTTACGGCTTCTCCTGTCATAGGTTTTCATCACCTTGTCCATAGAGTAAGTTGTGGTGTTCTAGGTGTATGTGTCATTAGTCTCAGAGGTTTTTACCATTGAAAGGAGCTAACTGTAGTACTAGCTTGGAAGCAAACCCTTAACTCCTCTAGTATGAAGTTTTATAGAGAAGATTGTTGGGCCTATCAAGTTTACTATGGGTTATTGTGGATTGAATGTATTGTCGATTAATTTGAATACAGACTCACACAGTTGTTCATATGACATTTGTGTTGGTTCGACATTTAGTTGAGATAGGGATGTTGTTCATACCTCGTCGTGTTGGATGGATGGCCCAAATTTTTAGAGTCACATTGAATTGGGATTGTACAGTGATAGATTTACACTTGCATGATTGAATTATTCAGTGCATAGTCGTGTTGGAATGGTGGTTGTTGTCTCTCTATTTAAAGTTCAAATTGGGTTTTGCAATTTTATCTGGATTATTGGGTTGAATTCCCCTATATATGTTTAAAGAATATCAATGCATTTGAATAACAGGCCCAACTGTTGTGATAGTGTGACTTTATTGTTAATTTTGGAATCATGACTTTGAGTATATTTGTTGATTGAAGTAATGTATGGGCAATGGTTGATTTTGATGGTTAACAGAGTGGAATGATTACTATTTGAAAATTGTTATAAGATGAAAGGTATATAAATGAAAGGAACATAATCACTTTACATATTGTTTGGAATGCAAACTGTATTGGATATTTGATTATGAGTAGTGAACTAGTTAAATGCATAGCAATTGTTATTCGGTCACAATGATTTGTGGTTGTTGCATCTCTTTTTGTAGAATGTTTTATGGATCACTTAATTAATGTCATGAAAAGTAATTGTTTTCTTCCCTTCCATTATTTAATTTTCTGCTAATTACAAATCCCATCACCTTCGCATATTCATTTTTTTCACTCCATGTTCTGAGATTGATTACAGTCAAGAGAATTTTGGTCTTAAAGCAATTGAAAGTGGCAGTGTCTTGTTTGGATTACAATGATGTTTTATTGGTTTCTTCACAATTGATTGTTGTTATCATTGAGCAGTAACCATGTTCTTTTCCCCCTCATTATATCATGTTTCACTCAATCCAAACCCCTCGCATATCCCAAAACCCTTTTTAAATCCCTTCTCATTGATAAACAATTTGTATGGATTGGATTGCATGAGTCTGATATATTGTTGAGCCAAAATCCATTTCACATTTTAAAAAGAGTTGTCATGTATGGTTAATTATGAGATCATTTCCTAATCAATCATGCATGCAGAAACGATCTCTTCAAGTAAAAGGCTAAAAACAAAGGCCTATTATCCCTCTGTCAAAGAGAAGGACTAAAAGATGATAGCATCAGCAATAGAAAGATGGCCTCACAACTAGAAAAATATGGTTTTTGAGTTTTATTTTATTGACAATTGACTTCAGGAATGTTTTGACAATATGTTTTATTGTGGATCTATGAGTAATGTTTTTGTTGAAAATAATTCAAAATATCTTGAGCTAAATTAATGAATGTGAATATATGGATGGGAGTCACAAGGAGGTGTGAATTGCTTAAAGTTACGTTGTGATTATCATAAGCCAATGGGAGTCAGAAGGGGTCCCACCTACTAGTTATTATTTATTTATAACCCTTATTATAATTATTGCTCTTCCCCCTAACTAAAGTCAGTTGAGCCTTTTAATTAACTTAACTAATAAGTTGGTTCAACTACTTCAACCAATTCTAATTTCTTCAAAAGCAAAAGGAAAGGGAGGAACAAAGGGAGCATAGAAGCATAAGCATACTAAGGTTTCCTCTTTGAGTTTATGTTGAGATAGTTCAGTTTTCATTCATTCATTTATTAATCACAAGCCTAATTCTCTTTTATGATAGCAAGGTCTTATTGTAGACAACAATCTTTAGGGCTGAATCACATCATTTAGACACTTGTTTTTCATAGGTGTTGATCTATCTTTGATAGTCTGTGCAGACTTGTTTGTTTGTGAATTAGTTTTCATGACTGACAAAGGCTATTGTGCAGAGTCGAGTGGCCAGAAATATATGGAAAGTCGATCCATATTTTAGAGTTCAGTTTTTCTTTTCTGTCACAGGTCCTTTTGAATATTCCATCGGGGATGTCTAAGTTTGACTTTGGTCCAAAATTTCTGCATGAGATTTTGTAAAGAAAATGATTCTTTGGTGAATTTGAATGGAGTAAAGGATTGATTTATGTCTCATATAAATTTATTATCATCTTAGTGAATTTACTTCTATCTTTACATTTATTTCAACAACTAATATGTTCATAAAATTACATAAAAATCAAATTTCCAGCAAGCTTTTTGTTGAAAAAGGACTAGCCTAATCACTCGTAATTAATACTTGTGAGTTAGGATGTTATTTTTGTTGGCTATAAACATAGGGTGATATTCCCGTCTACTTTGCGTTAGCCAAGAAGAGTCTGAAATTCTTGAGTAAGATCATTTCTTATCTTTTCCTCAATAACCAGTACCTCCTAGCCAACGCTAGGGGTACTCTTCTTCCCCCTGAGCACCCCTCAGAGCCGCAAAGGTTCCATGCACACAATACCAGATAATGATATCTACCATCTCGCCTCGCAAGGTTGAGCTACCACTCGTTATCTTACTTGTGTATCCCAACTCCGACAAGAAAATTTTAGTCAAGATAAAATTCCGACAGTGTAACCTTACGCTTACCAAATGTGATCCATACTCCTCCTTCACCATCCATTTTATAGATATTTCTTAGTGATTACTTTTCCAAAACCCCAATTAGATTATTTTATTAAATTTAAATAGGAAAAACCTCCCCCGTATACATGTCACCCGATCCCTTAGTTTCCCCAGAAAATACATTTACTAATTAATTAAATTCGCTTATTTCGCTCACCCACCTAAAAGAGTTCCTCAAAACTCTCCTCAGTGTCCCTTTATTCCCTTACATTTATTAAATGACTTACCCCTCATTTAAATCCTCGTTGAGTTCACAAATAGAAGTTCCAAAGGATAGATTCCCTACTAAGTTAGACATTCCCCTTTTTCTTTAAGTTTCCCCTTTTCTTTAAGTTCCCCTATTTAGCTAAGTTCAGAATTAGTAAGTTTATCCAAAAGCAACAATTTACCCTTTTAATAATTAAACCTTCATTACAATTTTACTTTAATTATTAATTCTTGAATTTTCTTTACCCCCTTCTTTTTACATGTCCATTTTTATTTTATTTTTGTTCACAAGTCCTACTTAGACCTAGGTTTTAAATTCACTAGGCTTGGCGACATTTTTTAAGGGAAAAAGAAATTATTAAAACTTACTCATACCATCATTCATTTTAAGGCCAACCAGGGCCTAAGGAGGCATAGTTTTCTAGGTACTAGGTTTTTTAGCTCACCATAGTTAAAATCGTCATGTGCCCTTCTGGATGCACTACGTACTCCAAGGATGCGACTCGCCTGCATTCCATTTTTTTTTATTTGCGAGACGTTCTCTTCAAGACACACTACATGCTCCAAGGGTTCCACTCGCCTCTTGACTAAATTTTGTAGACGTCAAACCCCTAGACTCAATACTCCATCAGGTGACCTTGTGGGAGACTAAGGGTCTCTAAGGAATAAGGACCTTGCCTTATTGCATGCCCCTTAGAATCATCATGAGCGACTGTCATAATATTCCCTCATGGAATCATGGGTCTTCTCAAACTAGATAATCATTAACCTACAGTTCAAGCCAAAACAAAAGTGATAGCAGGTTGTGGCAGGGTTGCTGCCACACCTCTCCCTTAATGTCTCTAGTTGTCATGTGTGACCCCTTTACTCCAAATATGAGTCTAGTCAACAAGCTATCATCATCCTGCATCCATCAACAAAACATGTCAGTGATAATAATAAACATCATAATATCTAGTCATATGTCACATATGTAATATCAAAAACATTCAAACCATAACAGTCCACTCCCTGACTCAATCCAGAGTCCAAGGAGATCCCTTGACTCCATCAGCATCCTCAAACATATAGAGTCCTGCACACTCAAGAAACCAGTCAATAACACATGTCGATATAAATATAACTAGATAACATATCATCATATCCTCAACATCTCAAAATAATAATCAAAACAATCAATTATATAATGAACTGGATCACTTGCACGAAAGTGTCCTCAAAGAATAAGTTCAATTAGGTGTGTGGAAGATTGAGATGTTACATACACCTACTCTTGTTTTAAACTTCATCCCTAAGTTTCCCAGTATATAAGTGACAAAATAAAGTGTCTAACAATATCAATATGTCTAGATATCAAACAAAAATAGAAATTGTTGGAGCATATCATATGTGTCCTCCTAGATCATCAAGTGCAGACTATAGTTGTCCCACTTGACCTTGACCTGATCTACTGTTTGACACCGTAGCTATCGAATGCGATGGTATAGGATGCATATTGGCTCCATCATGAGTGCACCCTTGTCTGATACCTGCAAGGAACTCATGCCAATCACATGTGTAGGATTACTAACATAATGTTTCAAAACAGACACGTGAAAAACATCGTGCATACACCTTAAAAAACCAGGGAAGGCTAGTCAATAGGCCATGGGCCCCTTCCTTTCCACAATCTCGAAGGGTACCATGAACCTAGGAGAGAGTTTATCACCCTTTCCAAACTTGATCGAACTCTTATGTGGTTTCTCCCACAAGAAGACTCTATCGCCAACTTCATAATTACGGTCGACATGATGTGCATCGACATAACTCTTATATCGATCCTACACTTCCTTTATCCTTTGTCTTATTGTTTGCATTTGTTATTCCATTTCTTGGATTTCTTCTGGTCCTACTAGGACCCTATCCTCAAGTCGATCCCAACTCAAAGGCGTCCCACACGGTCACCTGTAAAGAAACTTGAATGGCTCCATCTTAATGGTGCTTTGATAACTATTGTTATATGCAAATTCTACCAGTGGAAAAAATTCTTCCCAATGTTTCTATTGGTCCATTACGTACATACACAACATATCCTCCAATATTTGGCTCATTTGTTCAGTCTTCTTGTTTGTCTCTGGGTGGTACGTAGTATTGAAGTTAAGTTGGGTTCCCAAGGCCTCTTGGAAACTAGTCCAAAATCGTCTTGTAAAAACTGATCCTCTATCAGATATAATCCTCTTAGGCATGTCATGCAGCCTCACAATACCTTTGATGAGAACTCTAGCTATGTTAGGTTCCTGATACATTGTATGCACAGGAAAAATGAGAACTCTTAGTTAGAGTGTCAACTATCAAAAAAATTGAGTCATGTCTCCTTACATTCAGTGGAAATCGAACAATGAAATCCATCGAAATGACCTCCCATTTTGATTCTTGAATGGCATGTTGTTGTAGTAACCCTATCAAATGCCTATGTTCATCCTTCACCTACTGACATTAAAGACATATTGCCACATAGTTGACTATGTCTACCTTGATTCCTTTCAAGAAGAAAAAGGGTTTAAGGTCTTCCCTCATCTTCGTGACTCCTGGGTGAGCCATGTACACTTCTCTATGAGCCTCGTTTAGGATCAAACTCCTCAAATCATCATTGGGCGGCATGTAAATCTGATTATTAAATCTCAATAATCCGTTGTTGTCCCCAGTAAATCCCTCAAATGTTGGTACCATCATGGGGTTTTGTTTGATAAAATCATGGACCTCCTTGTACCAGTCATCGTCACACTATAAAGTTAGAATCTTTTCATGTAGATTCATCTGAAGAGGCATCACAGAAAATATGTGTCGTCTCCGACTCAATGCATCAACCACTCTGTTAGTTTTTACTTTTATGTAGTTAATCTTGAAATCATACTCACTAAGAAATTCCGACCAACGCCTTTGTCATACATTCAAGTCACTTTGCATAAAGATTTGTTGTAAACCATAGTGGTCCATTTTTAGTTCAAATTTTCATCTGATTAGGTAATGTCTCCAAACTCTCAAGGCATATAAAATGGCTAACAATTCCAAATCATGCATCGCATAGTTCAACTCATGCCTTCTCAACTTTATCGATATGTAAGTGATCACACGCTCGTCTTGCATCAAGACTCCTCCTAAGCCCTCCTTGGATGCGTCAATGCATACCAATAATTCCTCATCCATGTCAGGGACCTTTAGTATTGGCATTGTCATCAACACCTCCTTGAGCCCCCAAAATGATTGTGCGCATTTCTTGGCCTAAAAAAACTTCTTGTTCTTCTTCTACAACTCTATAATCAAATTTTCTATCTTCGAAAAACCCTCAACAAACCATCAATAGTATCCTGCTAAACCCATGAAGCTACGCACTTCTGAGACATTTGTCGATGCAGGCCATTCCATAATATCTTATCCATTTTCTAGATCCATAGTGATACCTTCGTCGGAGAGGACATGCCCTAAGTAATGAATCTTTGATTGATAAAATGAGAATTTAGACAACTTCCCAAACAATTTGTTCTCTTGTAGACATTGTAGTACCAAGAGAAAGTTCCCATCATGCTCCTCCATCATCTGATAATATATCAAAATATCGTCAATGAATACTTGGATGAACTTGTCCAAGTATTAGTGGAACACCCCATTCATTAAGCTCATAAATACCCCTGGGGTGTTTTCCAGTTCAAATGGTAAAACAGTAAAATCATAATGTCCAAACTGTGTCTTAAATGTTGTCTTAGGGATGTCGTCCTTCTTGATCCACAACTGGTGATACCTTGATCTCATTTCAATCTTCAAAAACATGATCATGCCCTTCAGTTGATGAGACAGATTATCAATCCTTGGCAATGGATACTGGTTCTTGATCGTTTCCTTTTTCAATTGATGGTAGTCAATGCAGAGTCTCTATGACCCATCCTTCTTCCATATAAAAATAAAAGGCACACCCCATGGTGACACACTTGGACATATAAGTCCTATGTCCAGCAACTCCTTCAGTTGCATTTTCAACTCCTATAAATCAGGGTTCGACATCCGATAAGGTGTTCTCTCTATTGGCTCAATTCTTGATTTTAGGTTAATGGTAAATTCCAAATCCCTTTCTGGTGGCATCCCACGTAACTCATATGGGAAGACATACACAAAATCTCACACCACCGAAAGGTTTTCTAGACCTTTCACTATGCCCTTATCATTTAACACAAGGATTGCATAAATCTTACATCCCTTGCACATGCTCTTTCGTAGCTGCAGGGAAGAGATGAACCTCAGGAAAACTCCCTGGTTCTGACCTATAATCACACATCTTTGTCCCTTGTCATCGACCAAGCTCAACCGTTTCATCTTACATTTTAGTATTGCCTCATGCGATTCCAGCCAATCCATACCGATCACGATGTCATAAGACCCTAATATTGTGATGTAGAGGTTGTCCCTTGTGAAAAAACCTCCCAAGTTAAGGCTACAGGCTGTAAACTTCCCTCCAACCTTTTGTTTGGCTCCCGAAGCCATTTCTACAAAGCTAAACTCATCTTGTTCGACTACCTTTACCTTAATTATTTTTAGCGCTGCACTAGAAATAAAACTCTCTTTAGCACTTGGATCTATCAAAATACTAAAGGTCTAGTTAGGGACGATACCTGACATCTTGAGAAAAATCAATTGGTGCTCTGCCTAGAGGTTATTCATGGCTGCATGAATCTGATGGACCTTTCCCAAGTCTCACATGGTAGCGTTTCCGACTGAGCCATATTCTCTAGCCCTCTCAACTAGGTAGTCATGCTAGTAATGTGGCTCTCCACATGTCCAACACCTTGTCCTGGGTCTAGTACTCCTAGTACCTGAAGTAGAATTTGATGGCCCACCGACCTGGAACCCTGGCCTATTATGCTGAATAGGCCTAAACTATTGTTGTTGTAGTCGACATTGGTCCTTGTGTTATGGTCCTCTACAAGGAGTCCGCTGCTAAGGAATTATTCACCGAGGTGTAGGGAAGGTGGATCCTGTCAGAGTTCCTCTATACCCCGGTGCATGCCTAACTAGTGTCTGATGTTGTTGTGCACTAGATGTCACCTATCCTATCGATCTCGCTGGATTCCTTCTCTGACCCTCACTGATGAGCTCCTCCTCTGCTATGAGGGCCTTCTCGACAACATCGTGCAAGGTTTGAGGCATAAGAATCCTCACTTTTTCATGAATGCTGACATTAAGGCCAAACATGAACGTGTTGACCTTAAGTTTCTCAATATTTAGGTGGGGAGTGTTAGAAAAATAGGAGCGTGGAGAAATAAAATAAAACAAATGTGGAAACAAAACACAGAAGATACACAATACAATAGAGACATAGATTTACGTGGTTCACCCAGTGTCAGCTACGTCCACCAGAGAAATTGTTAGGTTCTTCCTCTATTATTATCCATCATATGAAGGGATACAACCTACAACAAACCTGCTATAACTTCCTATTCTTTCTCTCACAGTATTTTATCTCATAATACAATATTCACCATCAATCATAGCTGCAATACATTTCCCTCGTAAAAGAGGGTTGCCTTCTAGGAAAAAAAACCCTAACATAATCTCTATCATTAGATCTGTGACCTTATAATGAACGGTCCATATTTACAATGAAATTACAATATACATTTAGAAGGCAATTTTTCCTTCAGGGGCTTTGCCCCTGAACCCCTTCTTTCCACCAGACCCCCCAGCCCAGGGGATAGCCCCACCGAACCCCGTAGAGGGGGTTACCCCCCCTCTGCACTCCCACGCGTGGAAGAGTGTACATACTTCTGGGGTGTAAATACTTCATGGGGTATAAACATGGCTAAAAGTAAAATACCTCTTAATCAAGAAGATAATCAGGCTCCACAACCAACAATCTCCCACTTGGAGACTGATCTCAACAACTCCATTGTTGTTGTATATGTTGGACTCTGAACCTTCTTGGACCTGAAAAATTTCTCACCTTCATATTCATTCTTGAAGACCAACTGAAACTGAGTAGGAACTTAGTTTCTCCCTAGTTACTCCCTTTGTTAACATGCTTGCAGGATTCTGGATAGTGTGTATCTTTTCCAACTTCAAATGTCCATCTTCCAAGGTATATCGTATGAAGTGGTACCTCAACTATATATGCTTAGTCTTCAAATGGAAGGATGAGCTCTTTGCAATATGAATGGCACTCTCACTATCATAGTACAACCTGCTATTCTCTTGCTTCTTTCCCAATTCCTCCATAAACCTCTGTAACCAAATCATCTCTTTACTAGCCTTTGTAGCAGCAACATACTCTGCCTCTATTTTTGAAAGTGCAACAACCTTTTGCAGTTTTGAAATCCAACTTATTGTTGTTCCACGTATAGTAAACACATACCCTGTGGTACTCCTCCTGCTATCTTTATCACCTGCCATATCTGAATCAACATACCCTTGTAGAACAGTTTCTAAACCTCCAAAACATAATGCATGATTGGCAATACCTCTCAAGTATCTAAGAATCCACTTTACTGCCTCCCAATGTTCTTTACCTGGATTGTTCATATATCTTCTCACAACTCCCACTACATGTGCAATATATGGTCGTATGCAAACCATTGCATACATCAAGCTGCCAACTGTTGATGAATATGGGAGCCTGGATATGTATTCTATCTCCTCTTGTGTCTTGGGACACATTTCCTTAGTTAATTTGAAATGGATGGCCAAAGGTGTACTAACTGGTTTTGCATTCTGCATTCTAAACCTCTCCAACACCTTCTTTGTGTACTCACCCTGAGATAATGTCTGTTTGCGATTTTTCCCTCTTGTTATTCTCATACCAAGGATTTTCTTTGCACCAACCAAATCCTTCATCGCAAATGAATTGGCTAATTTCTTCTTCAGCACATTTATATCCTACATATTAGACCCTGCAACAAGCATGCCATCTACATACAATAGCAAGATAATAAAGCCTCCATTTTCTAGCTTTTTAAAATAAACACAGTGACCAGAATGACATCTACTATAACCCTGTTCTGTCATAAACCTGTCAAACTTCAAATACCACTGCCTTGGAGCTTTCTTTAGGCCATATAAGCTCTTCTTCAATCTGCATACCAAATTCTCCTTCCCTTTAACCTCATACCCCTGTGGCTGCTGCATATAAATCTCTTCCTCCAAATTCCCATGGAGAAAAGTTGTTTTTGCATCTAATTGTTCAAGATGCAAATCTTCTACTCCCACAAGACTTAAAATATTTCTAATTGAAGTCATTTTAACAACAAGAGAAAATATTTCATCAAAATATATACCTTTCTTTTGTGCAAACCCCTTTACAACAAGTCTATCCTTGTACCACTTTTCTATTTCTTATAAGTATCAAAAACATCAGATTTTTGTCGAATGCAATAAACCCAAGTTTTTCTAGTTGCATCATCAATAAAAGTAATATAATAATAAGAGCCACCAAGAGATGATACCTGAGCTAGTCCCCATACATCTGTATGCACAAGCTCTAACATTTCACTCTTCTTTTCTTTTCCAACTCCGAGAAATCTGACTCTCTTTTGTTTTCCATAAACACAATGCTCACAGAAGTCCAAATCAATTTGTTTAAGATCTGGCAACAAATTTCTTTTCTGAAGTATCTACATCCCCTTCTCACTCATGTTTCCAAGCCTATGATGCCACAGTGTTGTATCCACTCCTATAGAAGCTAAAGAGATAGAAGAGTCGGTATTACGAGTACATAAATACAATGTACCTACCTTATTTCCTTTCGCTATCACAAATGATCCTTTGATGAACTTCCACATCTTATCTGTAAATATGGATATAGAACCTTCACTTGCCAACTGCCTTGTTGAAATTAGATTTTTCCTTAAATCTGGAACATGCCTTACCTCTTTCAACAACCATTGGTTTCCATTGCATTTCCTTATTTTTACCTTTCCCATTCCAACAATTTTGCATGGTGCATCGTCACCCAAATGAACCTATCCAAAATCACCTTGAACATAATATAGAAAATGTTTCCTATGGAGTGTGGCATGAAATGAGGCCCCTAAATCTACTACCCAAGACTCAAAAATATTATCTACAAAAAGAATCAAAGCATATGGTAACACATCACTTGTTACATTTGCTTCTTGATTTCTCTCATGGTGTCCATCTCTTTGTTTCTTTGGAGCTCTGCAGTCTTTCTTCCCACAATTCCATCATTCTATCTTTCCAAGTCTGTATTTGGATCTTCCCTTCCTATAATTCCCATGGTTCTCGAAGCCCTTTCCTCTATCCTTTTGTCTTCCCCTGTTCTCCATGTTCAATGCATTTCCTGATGTCTCACCTATGCTTTTCTGTCGCATTTCCTCACTAAGGATAACACCAACAACATCATCAAATTTTAAAGTATTTGAACCAGAGACATAGTTACTTACAGCCATGGCCAAGCCGTTCCAACATTCTGTCAATAAGCACAAGATTAGAAAATCCCTGACCTCATCATCAAAGTCCACTTTTATAGAACTTAGTTGATTAGTAACCGTATTAAAATCATTTAAATGCTCTGCAATAGACCCACCTTCCAACATCTTCATATTAAATAATCTCTTCATTAGAAATACCTTATTGGACACCGAGGGGTTTTCATATAATTTGGCTAATGCATCCATCAAACTCTTCATTGTCTTTTCTTTGGAAATATTGAAAGCCATCGACGCTACCAGGCTCATCCATATCGTTCCTAGAGCCTTTCTATCAAGATTCTCCCATTCTTCAACCTTTGTAGTCGTCGGCTTCTTCTCTATTCCGCCCAATGGTAGGAATAGATCCTTCTAATATAAATAGTCTTCCATCTGCATCTTCCATAACTGGTAGTTTTGGCCATTAAATTTCTCGACCCTAAACTTTTCATCTTCCGACATTGCTCCCACTCAAACCAAGAACCCTCTTTTCCTACGAGTTACCTTTCACTCTGATACCAATTGTTAGAAAAATAGGACCGTGGAGCAATAAAATAAAATGAATGTAGAAACAAAACATAGAATATACACAATACAATAGAGACACAGATTTAAGTGGTTCACCCAGTGTTGTCTACGTCCACCAGAGAAATTTCCAAGTCCTTCCTTTATTATTATCCAGCATATGAAGGGTTACAACCTACAGCAAACCCACTGTAACTTCCTCTTCTTTCTCTCACAGTATCCTATCCTAGAATACAATATTCACCATCAATCATAGCCGCAACACATTTCCCTCATAAAAGAGGGTTTCCTTCTAGGGGAAAAAACCATAACATTATCTCTATCGTTAGATCTGCAACCTTATAATGAATGATCCAAATTTACAATGAAATTACAATATACATTTACAAGGAAATTTTTCCTTCCGGGGCTTCGCCCCCGACCCCCCGGACACCGCAAAGGGGGTACCACCCCTTTGCACTCCCCCGCGTGGAAGAGTGTACATACTTCTAGGGTGTAAATACTTCATGGGGTATAAACACGGCTGAAAGTAAAAGACCTCTGAATCTGGAAGATAATCAGGCTCCACAACCAACAGGGAGCATATTGAAGCAGCTCCAAAGAATAGGCCTCATACTCGGGCACCGTATGACCACCTTGTCACAAGGCGTTGAACTCATTGAGATGAGGCTTAATGAATTACTCAGACAGATACCTCTTCCGGAGCCATTCCTCAAACAGTTTCCATGACACGTCTTTGACGGCCATTTTCAATTGTGGCAGGAGTGTCTTCAACCATAGAAGAGCGCTCCCCTTCAGTTGAATTATCGCCATACGAACCTTCATGTTGGAGGTATAGTCGCGAAGTGAAAATCACATCACCATATTCTCCAACCATGCCTCAGTGGTTGCACCATCTGGGGCACCAAATAACTCAGGAAATTTGACCTTCTAGAGTTTGCAGTGAATGCTACTAGTACCCATCAGGGTGCACAGTGGACCCTCAGGAGGTTCTGACACCCTGGCCTCTTCTCTATCCAAATGGTTAATCAGGGCCTCTGACATCCTCTGAAAGGACCTCATCAACTAACCACATCACCCAAATCTATATGTTCCTTCCCAACAAATTTTTCGTCTACCTGGGGGTTGGACCCCTCAGGCATGGATTCTACCGGGGGTGTCGTGCCTCCTCCCCTATCACCCCATCGTCTACCTCTATGACATCCTCTGACCATGATTACCTGCATGAATACAAACCAATTTAATTAGAAACATTTTATAATCAAGTATCTAATCAATGGAATCCATAGTGATCCCAAGTCATGGGTCGAACTAGATCTGATACCATATGTAACGAACCCATTGTTACGATGACAAGCCATGCATAACCAGTACATTTTTCTTTTCTTTTAATTTAGAAAGTAATAATGACAATACACTCAAAACATCACAACACGACGAAGAACACAACACACGCAATTCATGCAACCTGCAAACATAACAACCTAGCATACTAGCACAACATGCAGCTGGATGCAACATATGATATTCGTTTAGACGAAGAATAAAAACGACTACCCACCTATCCTACCCTACAATGGTTAGGACCTCTAGGACACATAAGCAATTCTCAAGCCCAGGTTCCCATCGATTTTGACCATTTAAGGTCTCAAGGTTGCCGACTGTTCTGAGGAACAAGGAGGTGTCTACATCTCGCCTGACACAAGAATACCAAGCCTACTAAGGTAAGTAAAATCATCATATCAACCCAACACAACCAACATCAATGACACAATTAACTAGAACCTTCACAATGAGCAAGAAACCAATCACATTAAAACATTACAGAACCAAGTACAAACATCAATTACAATGAACAACAACACCCTCAATAGGAAGCGCATGACCCAAGCCAGGCATCGTATGTGCTTATCGATCAACGTGCACAATGATCCTAATTCAATGAATCACGTCACCACATTGTTACAAGCATGCTAGGAACCCAAGCACAATGTAAAAACACTCTAACCCTCAATCAAAAAAAAAATCCAACATTTCTTGAAACCAACTAGCACTGTCACACATTAAATGAAAACTATAATGAAAGCACTCTATTCAATCAAGCCAAGCAAGGCACAAGGAAATCTACACACAACAGGGTTAAATTGCATCTATCTAGAAGTGTCTTAATATCACTTTACCATCCTAGGACTATTCAAGATCAAGCATCCAATCTCAACTACTATGAAAACTTAAGACAGTACTTCCTTGCCTTCCTTTAGAATAAGACAACCCTTTAAACATCATAAAGAATAAAACAACTTATGATTAATAAATACAATTTGTCTGAGGAGGGTTCCATTGATGACATTAAAGAATCTTACATATCCTTAATTAGTTCCCTGCTGTAAAGGAAATTAAACTATTATAAACGATAAATGCAATGATCATCATTAACCATTAATCTGATGCAAAAGAAGTTGGTTAAACTATTGAAGGACTAAATGCCATAACCATAATGGAATTATTTTAACAGTTGTAAAAAGAGACGATTTAAGATATCAAGATATAATTACCATAATCATCGTTTAACCACTAAAACTATTATATATCTAGTTTATTCATTTCGTTCAATACACATTCAATGTTTTTATTCCATCGCTACCAAATCGCTATGATCACCATTTAACTATTAAAACTGCACAATCAATTAAACGATTATAAGGTATAAATGCTATATTCATAATTAATTTATATTAAAATTGTTCTATTACATTTGAACTGAACCATTAAAGCTGATGCAGAACTATTAAACTATTAATTTGTTACTATAATTGAACTTTTATATAACTATTTTAATCACAATTACAATGGGACCATCTAGAGTTGATGCCAAACTATTATAACTATTATAACTGTTAGTCTTAGTTGACCGTTATATAACTACTATAATCACCAGTAAAATGAAACTTTTAAACTGAAGCAAAACTTATAAAAATGATAAAAACTATTAATCAATTGAACTGTTATAAGGCAGTTATAATCAAAATAAAAGAATGGGTACGATAGTTGTTTTATTCACAGTTGGAGTCACAACATCCATAATAAAGAAATAAACTGTTAGGTTGAAACTATAAACATCGTTAATATGAGGGTTCTTAATTTGAAAAGAGTGTTTGGTCATGGAGTACATAGTGGCAGCCATCAAAAGTCATTAAGTGCTATCACTCTTACTAAATCTCGAGAGAATGTACAACACTACTAAACAAGACGATTTAATAAAACGACGGGTTAATACCTAGCTAAATAGTTAACTAATAGAAGGTTTAACACCTTACTCCCCTCAATAAATTTTAGGGTAGCAATGTTTAATACTGAGCATGGAATTAACACAGAAGTAGTGGCAGTGAGGAGGCCGCCAATTCAGTAGAGCGAGATTTCTTGCTGCGAAAAATCTCTAGGACCGTCCCTCTGAAAACGTGTTAGCCATGAACATAAAACCAGTCTAGGGACTGTTGTTACAAGGAAGGGATCTCGGGCAGAACATCGGGGACAAGTAGACTAAAATAAAAAAAAATTAACGTTCTGGCAAAGTCACCGAGCCCAAGGAAGAGATAAAGATATGTGTGCATACATGGCCTTCTGGAAAAATCGTCGAGCCCAAGGAAGAAATAAAAAGATGTCTAGCGGTGAAAATTTTCTATAAGGAAGAATCATTTAGTTTGGTAACCAAGTAGTGATAATGGATGTCAAATTCTTATTCTTATAACTTTGGAAATACATTGAACTAAATCAACAAGTAAGACCTCTAAAAGTGTTATCACACCAATCAATAATGAAACATGGCATAACTCCATCTACATGCAAATTTCTATTTAGGGAGGAATACAAAAAAAATTAAAAACAATTCGCAGAGATAGAATGGCGAGGGTGAAGGTGCATTCCCATATGCGTTAGGTGTCTTCTCACACCAAGAGGAATATATAGAAACAATCCAGCCCCTGTTAAAGTGGATTTCACTGGTAATGAAGCTAGAGATATATTAATAGCGATGCCCCAGGATTAGTCAATTTGATTGCAGAAATTGGCATTCATTTAAACGATCCCTAATACATATATTTCTCAGCACCCAACTATACTGATAAAAAATTGCAAGAACGACCCATGCATTAGATGGATTCAGCCAGCCATCTCAATATGAACCAATTTCCAAGGTTATTTATTTCTCATAGCTTCTGAGGCACCCACCAAGATATATCCATCCAACCATCTATAGTGATTAATATATTGCAAGGATTGAATTAACATAGTAGCGAAGATAATAAACAAAAAGCAGAGTTAAGAGGGTGCAAGGAACAAGGAAGGTGCAAGGTAAAATCTATGGGGTTCTAAGGAAATACTTGAATGTTCTCGCACCAAACCTGGACAAGTTAGACTGCAAATAACAAAGCGTATACCCAAAGATTACACCACAGATACCAAAAACTTGATTGCATTCCAGCTAATGTAAAACCACATAAAATTAAACTATTTACACTTGCGAAATTTAAACATGTGTACCTTAAGAAAAGGTGAAGGTTCCACTATTTCTATCCCATGCTCGCACTCTGTCCAAGTACTTCTTTCCAACCACTGAGACCTCACCAGTTCCCCTATTTAACTAAGCTCAGAATTAGCAAGTTTAGACAAAAACAACAATTTACCCTTTTAATAATTAAACCTTCATTACAATTTTACTTTAATTATTAATTCTTGAATTTTGTTTACCCCCTTCTTGTTACATGTCCATTTATTTTTTTTTCATTCACAAGTCCTGCTTAGACCTAGGTTTTAAATTCACTAGGCTTGGCGACAATTTTCAAGGGCAAAATTAAATATTAAACCTTACTCATACCATCATTCATTTTAACGATGACTAGGTCTTGAGGCATAGTTTTCTAGGTACTAGGTTTATTAACTCACCATAGTTAAAATCATGACATGCCCTTCAGGACGCACTATGTGGTCAAGGGTTCCACTTGCCTGCATTCCATTTGTTTTTATTTTCACGACATGCCCTTCAAGACGCACTATGTGCCCCAAGGGTGCCACTCGCCTCTTAACTGAATTTGTTAGACGTCAAACCCCTAGAGTCAATACACCATTAGGTGACCTTGTGGGAGACTAAGGGCCTATAAGGAATAAGGACTATGCCTTATTGTGTGCGCCTTATAATCATCGTGAGTGACTTTCACGGTCTTCCCTCATGACATCGTGGGTCTTCTCAAACTAGGTAATAATTAACCTACAGTTCGAGCCACGACGAGAGTGCTAGTAGTTTGAGGTAAGGTTTCTACCACACATCTCCCTCAATGTCTCTGGTTGTCGTGTGTGACCCCTTTACTCCAAATTTGAGTCTTGTTGGCAAGCTATCGTTATCCTTCATCCATCAACAAAACATGTCAGCGATAACAATCAACATCATAATATCTAGTCATATGTCACATATGTAATATCAAAAACATTCAAACCATAATAGTCCACTCCCTGAATCGATCCAAATTCCAAGGATATCCCTTGATGCCATCGACACCCTTAAACGTCCAGAGTCCTACACACTCAGGAAACCAGTCAATAGCACCTATCGATATAAATATAATAAGATAACATATCATCAGATCCTCAACATCTCATAATAATAATCAAAACAATCAATTATATAATGAACGGGATCACTTGCACACAAGTGTCCTCAAAGAATAAGTCCAATCAGGTGTGTGCAAGAGTAGGATGTTACACAAATATTCAAATGCTAACCATAAGTTACAAGTTTAAATTATTTTTAAAAAACAATGAGGAATTTTATTATACTTAATGTTGTCTAAAAATTATTATGCTTTCTTCAAATCCTCCTATAGATGAACTATATTGGGCCTTTTGGCCTCTTGAAAACAATATGGAATGTCATTTATACATGATGTTGACTGGAAATTAGTTATATTGGTTCTACTTTTTGCAGATCTTATAAGTGAACTATATCAGGCCTTTATGCTTGTAGGAAATAATATGGAATTTTATTTATACTTAATGGAATGTGAAAATTTGTAACATTGGCTCAACTTTCTTCAAATCCTTTAGGTGAAGAACTATATTGGGGGTTTTGGTCTTTAG
>ML798429.1:243459-253857 GCA_009831015.1 Picea engelmannii
ATTTCTTTGCTAAGTCAGTTGTTCAAGACATATTATTGAAGAGAGGTGTGGAAATTCATTCATCCTATATGAAATTTAGTAGTAAAGTCATATTTAATGTGACATATGGTGAAGAAAGATGTGCAAATTCATTAATTATATATGAAAATAGGTTGGTACTAGTATTGCCTAGGAAATATATGTGAAGAAGTTGGAGAAATGAACTACTATATTATAGAAGAACAATGTGGAAGCTCATTCATTCTATATGGAAATTAATGGGGAAGTAATATCAACTAAGACATATTAATGAAGAAAGTTGTGAAAAGTCATGCATTTAATTTGAAAATTAGCTAGTACCCATATTGACTAGGACATAGAGGCGAAGAGGTCAAGGAAACTAACTGTATCTAGTTTGAATTTGGTTGGTAGGTCAATGGTTTGGGACATACTATTGAAGAAATTTGTTGAAAATCATCTATTCCATATGGAATTTATCCAGTAAGCCCTATTGAATGGGCCATTGGTGAAAAATGTTGTGCAAGCTCACTAATTCTATCAAGAATTTTGATTGTACCAGCATTGAATATGACATAGAGGGGAATAAGTTGATAAACTAATTGTTTCTAGTTTGAATTTTTTTACTAGGTCAATTGTTTAGGACATTATTAAAGAGAGGCGTGGACACTCATTCATTATGTATGAAATTCAATTGTAATGTCATATTAAATGTGACATATGGTGAAGTTGTTCAAATTCATTATGTAACATTTATCTCTTGTGCACACATGATTTGAATTACTCTTTGAGAACACTTGCCTGCAAGTGATCCAGTTTTGTATATGGTTGTTTGTTTCACATATGGATTTAGATGATGATGTTGTTGTATTAAATGATGTTATGTTATTTGATATCTATGTATAGACAGGTGTTATTGACGTGTTTCTCGTAAGTGTGCAGGAGACTTGACAGATTGAGGATGTTGATGGCATCAGTGGACCTCATTGGACTCTGGATCGAGTCAGGAGTGGATTGTATATGGTTTGGGTATTTATATTTATGCATATGTGACATATGATCGGGTATATTATGATGTTGTTTATGGATCGTTGACATTGTTTCGTTGATGGATGCAGGATGACGATTTATTTCTAATCAAACTCACATAAGGAATAAAGGGGCCATGCACAACAATCAGATATTGAGGGAGAGGTGTGGCAACAACCCTGCCACATCCTACTATCACTCCCACCGTGGCTCGATTTGTAGGTTAATGTTTACCTAGTTTGAGAGATCCATGATATCGTAAGGGAAGACTGAGACATATGCTCACAAAGATTCTAAGGGGCATGCAATAAGGCATGATCCCTATTCCTTAGAGGCCATTAGTCTCTCACAAGGTCGCTTGATTGAGTATTAACTTCAAGGGTTGGACAACTACCAAAATCATTCAAAGGAGAGTGGCACCCTTTGAGCACATAGTGCGTCTTGAAGGGCACATCGCATAATTAAAACTTGAATAAAGGCGAGTGGCACCCTTGGAGCACAGAGTGTGTCTTGAAGGGCATGTCACAATTTTTAATAAAGGTGAGTCAATGAAGCTAGGTTCCTAGAAAAAAAAATTGTTTTGACATGGTCAGACTTAAAATAATTATTAAATGAGTAATTTTTATTAATTATAAAATCCCATAAAAAATTCTAAGCCTAGTTTAAAATTTGAGCCTAAGTATAAATAGGGTAAGAAGACTAAAAAATAAATAATAAATTAATAAAAGGGGATGAAGAAAAATCAAGTTAAGAATTAAAAGAGAAATATTTTATCTAAAGGTTTAATTATATGATTATGTGCAAGAAATACTAAATTGGAAATTAAGATAAGAAAACAAATAAATATAAAAAGAATGTGTAAGCATAGAGAGGAACCCAGAGCCTAGTTAACTAGAGAAGAATCTCATTTTTAACTCAACACTGATTTAGAAAGGTGTTAGTCATAAATTGGGAATAAAGGAATAAAAGACAACTAGGAGTGATTTAAGGAGCACTTTTAGGAGATGTGAGGGAAAGTGACTTATAATTAAATTAAATTTTGGAATTTTTCTTGTGCAACCATTGAGAGGGTGACAAGTGTATGTGGGATAATTCTAAAATTTATTAATCAAAAAGTGAATTAAATGTGCAAAAGGATGGTGTCATGAAGAAAGCTCCTATAAAGAAATTGGTAAATAGGAAAAGAGGATCATGACTCGTATGGGTAAGGGTATGCTTCCGAAATTTTTTTGATTGATTTTTCTTATGAGAATTGGGATACCTAGCTCGAGAGAGAGAGTGGTAGCTTGACCTTGCGAGGTGAGCTCGAAGCTATAGTTATGTGGTTTTTTTTGTGTGTGTCCCCTTTGCGGCTTGAGGGGCTAAGGGGAAGAAGAGTACCCCTAACGTTTGTTAAATATAATGTAACCTCAACAAGCTGACTATACATTGCCAGCTGTCCTGGCTAGCTATACTTTCTATTCTTGATTTTCTTGAGTCTATTTAGCTCAGCGATTTCCCTTTGCATAGTATCTTCTTCAAGAACTTCTTCATGTACTCGTTTTGTACTCTTCTTCATATATTCTAATATACTGTTTTCTATTTTATTCTTTTCTCTATGCATTTATTGCTTCATAATTTATCATGGTATTAGAGCTATAGTAGTAAGCCTCTTCACACAGGCTAGAGAGCAACACGATCCTCAAATAGCACAGAGCTACACGAATCTTGAGAGCATTCGACACAGACTTTTCACAAGGCTTGGAGAGCTGTCCGTCATACTCTTAAAAGATCCTCACAAGAAACTTCCACGAGGAAGCTGTCCACTCATATGCTCAAAAGATAAGTGTAAGAAGCTCATGTGAGGTCACAGAGCATACTACGCTCGAAAGTTTCTAGGAGCAAAAACACGAGAAGGAAGCAGAGACTGAGAAGGAAGAAACAGTAAAGATTCTTGTACAATTTTCAAGAATCAACAAAGATTCACGAAGAAGAGCTGGAGGAGGCAGGAACTCTTGAAGAATTCAAAGAATTTGGACAAATTCATGAAACATAGTTGCAGAAAGAAGAAGCATTTAAAGCATCTCAGAAATCTCTCAAATCTGTCAAAGATTGTAGCAGAGAACAAATAACTTGCGAAATTCTTTCAAATCTTTGAAAGATTCACGAATTTTTCTTCCGCAGAAGAAAATCCTTACAAAGGCAGTAAAGAACGCGTCTCATGTTCAAAGAACAACCATCATGTCTATAAGATTTTTCCTACCAATAGATCCGAGGTGGAAATCCAGTTCAGAAGGGACAAGGAGAGTGCAGAAAAGGAAAAATAATTTCAGCCGTTAGATCTTGCGCAGAGGACCGATAGCCGTTGGATCTACGAGAAAGTGCACAAGGTTTAGTCCTCTGAAGTGCACTAGAGAAATTTCGACTTGTGAAGACGTGAAATCCCGACATCATCTAGAACGTCCATCAAGAGACACGTGGCGAGATCTCGGCATTTCGTTGACTCGTAAGGTGTAAAGGTCAAAAGACTGCCGTGAGAATTCGCGAATCATGAAATCATGAGTCATTCTGGATTGTTGGATCGAGATAGATCATGAGACGTCGATCTTATCCCATCGCAAAATCGCGGATCGGGAGTTGGATGAGCGAAGGAGACTGCTCTCTAAAACCCCGATACGCAAAATTTCGACATCACAAATTGTGAAACCCCGAGAGGATTGTGAGTCGTCCATCTCAGAGGACAAGTGGCAATAGATCCAAGTGCCATCATTTTTGCATTTAGGAATTTGGGATATTGGAGGTCTTGTTGACGAAAGGTCAGGACACTCCCCGGTGAAAGTCCCGAAATCCCGAAAGGATCACAGTCGTCCATTCATTCGGACACGTGGTGGACATCAAGGAAAGGTCATCGGCATTTCGGGAATCGACTTTTTGGGAGTCGAGAGACCAAGTGGTCGTGTGTTTGAGTCGTGAAACGCCGAAAGGGACTGCGGTCATATCAGGAGAGGTCATGTGGACCAGAGGCATAGCCCAAGGGGCTAACTGAAGTTAAATCCATTTCGGCAAATCGGCATTTCGGAGTTCGCGGTTTCGAAAAATCTGGCACAAGAGTTCTAAATTCGTGAAATAATGAATCACAAAATCCCGATAGGATCTGGACCGTCAGATCACAAGAAGATCTGGATCGTTGAATTGTCCAAAGGCATATTTCGCATTTCGACAATTTGAAAGACAGAGAACCGGAAAATCTCGTAGCGCTTTAACATCAAGGAACGTGGTCATATTGCACAGTGACTAAGGCCAAATTCAAGGCCGATAAGCTCTCTTCGGCCATCGGCAAATCGGTGTTTCGGCGATCAAAGGTTGACGAGACAAGAGATCGGAGGACTCGTATAATGAATTCCCGACGTCAGAATCGCGAAGTCAAAAACTAGCGAAATCTTGAACGCAGAGTTCTGAAGTCACTGCAAATTATACGTAGGAGATAGGTAAGTAAGAATTTTGTTTCTGTTTTTTTTTTAAAAACAAATATGGTGTCGTCTAGCAATTTAGGACCAACTCAGGGTCCGATTCTTCTTGGAAAGAACTATGAGTTATGGTCTCTTCGGATGAAATCCTTCTTGCAAGCACAAGAGTGTTGGGATCCAGTGGATCATGGATATGTGGAACCAGATCCAGCAGACCTATCCTCCATGACTAATCAGCAGAAAATTGCTCAAGCAACTCAAAGAAATAGAGAAAATAAAGCTAAGTTTTGGATTCAAAATTCTGTGGATGACTCAATTTTCTCAAAAATCACAGGCATTGGTACTTCAAAACAGGCCTGGGACATCCTTAAATCTTCCTAGCAAGGAAATGACAGGGTCAAAATAGTTAAACTACAGACCTTGAGGACACAATTCGAGACTCTAAGGATGATAGAGCCCAAAAATGTGGATCAGTTCATGACCAGAGTCATGGGCATCGTGAACCATATCAGATTGACTGGTGAAACCATCACTGATCAATGAATTGTTGAGAAAATCCTCAAAAGTTTACCAAAGAAATTCGAAATGGTTGTAACAGCAATTCTTGAATCCAAGGATCTATCTAGGTTTTCAACAGATGAACTAATTGGTTCTCTGGTGACACATGAGACCAGACTGCATCTCACAGATGAGTCAATCTCTAATTCTTTCAAAACTCAATTCTCCTTCAACAGAGGGAGAGGCAGAGGAAGAAGCAGAGGTCACCAAGGAAGAGGTAGCAATCAAAGTAACCCTCATTCCAGTGGAGGTAATAGACAACAATATCCGAATCAAAATTTCCAAGGTCAAAGACAACAACAACAAAATCAACATCAGAATTTCCAGCCTCAAAGAGGCAGAGGGAGAAGGTCAAATGACAAAACAAGCATACAATGCTATTACTACAAAAAGTATGGGCACTATGAATCTGAATGCAGGAAAAAGCAAGCAGATCGGCTCTCAAGAAGAGCACATGTGTCAAATCATATGGGAGAAACCTCAAGAGGTATGTTTCTCTCATGCCACAAGACTGAATAACAACCTAAAGATCTTTGGTTGCTGGACAGTGGATGCAGCAATCACATGATAGGTAACAAAGAATTACTTTCATGCATTGATTCTTCCATCTCATCTGATATTACACTTGGAAACGATTATTTAGTCAAAGTTCAAGGAAAAGGAATTGTTCATATTCTTACTAAACAAAATGTAAAGAAAGACATAAACAATGTTTATCATGTTCTAGATCTAAAACATAATTTGTTAAGTGTAGGACAACTCATTGAACATGGCTATAAGGTACTTTTTGAGGGATCATCTTGCAAGATATATGACCAAATCCCAAGCAGAAAATTAATTTATGAAATCCATATGACTCCAAATAGGATGTTTCCCCTTACCCTCAGAATTGCAAATTTGATTCAACCATATGCACAGAGTGCATCTACCCTAAATGAAACAATGGTTTGGCATACAAGATTTGGACATCTACCATTTCAGAGTCTAAGGCTTCTTCAGAAGAACTCCATGGTCAAAGGTCTTCCTATCTTTAAAGAGAAAATTCCCCCATGTGAGTCTTGCATACTTGGAAAACATAAGAGAACTAGTTTTCCACAGTCTTCCAATCAAGCCAAACAACATCTTGAACTTGTTCACACTGACCTATGTGGACCAATGCAAACAGAGTCCATAGGTGGAAGCTTTTATTTTCTAACATTTATTGATGATTTCAGCAGAAAAATATGGATCTATTTTCTCAGACACAAGTCTGAAACTTTTGCAAAATTCAAAGAATTCAAGGCAGAAGCTGAAAAACAGAGTCCTTGAAAACTAGATTTCCCTTCCTTCTTCAACGTTGGTCTAGCCACGCGTCTTAAAACATTTCAGAACTGTAATTCCCTTCCCTCCTCAGCGTTGGTCTATCCAAGCATTTTAAACAAGTCTGGACTGAGTTTCCCTTTCTTCCTCTAGGCTGGAATGGTATGTGCGCATCATCTAACGCTGGGTTGGGTATCCTGCCACCGTGTATAAGAATGATTGAGTGAGATACAAAGTATGAAAAAACGGAAAAACAAATGTGAAAATGAAGAGAAACATGTGAATACAAATCAATTTATGAGTTGATGTATTTTGTTCACTGTGGTTTGGTGGTATTACTGCCAGGTTTTACTCATTGGTGAACTGTGAGGTATTTAGTTTGGTGCTGAGAATTTCACATTGTGGCGGTGAAGATCTGGTTCGAACCCCAGCGACCACAACAATGCCTTTTAAAAGGTTATAAAAATACTATCAACTATGTATGCCCACTGTGGGGCGCGAACCCACGACCACAAGGTTAAGAGCCCCTTTTTAGTTATCCCTGTTTCAACTTGAGCGGGCGTGTAGAGCGCCCTTAGCCTGAGGGTATCCTTCCTTCTTGTTGTTACATTGTTGCTCGGAACTGTATTCCTGCGGTTGAACTCCTTTTATTTTCTAATTATATCGACTTGCGGTTATAAAATGGTTATGGTTGAATGGGTAACCCTCTGTTATGCTTTCATAAGTAATTTAGCTACCTTCTTTTGTTATTTGTATACTTACGAAGACCCAAGGTCAGTTGACATTGCGAGGTTAACAAGTTTTCAAATTTAAAACTATCAGCTTGAGTGTCATTCGTTTCCTACTAACTTGGAAGTGGCCTTTACTCATGACTTAGACTTCCTCAATTTTAACCTCCCAGGGGAATTTAGTTATGGCATTGAATTTTTGTTGCACGTGGTTGAATTCATAGATTAAACTGGATCGCATGTAATGGATTGTTTATCATCTATGATAGCTAGGTTTAAGACTATGCTTTAATTCAAAATGTAGGAAACTAGAGAATTGAATACATGAATTTAGAATTTGTCTAGTGTGTAATTTGTTGGACAATTATTTGCATGCTTGTTAAGGTATGGACTATAAACTTTATCACAGGAACCACTATGCACCCATGGAAGATGGGAAGAAACACAAAGAATCATATAGGGATGAAGAGGATGAATATCAAGTTTTTTTTTTTGTTAATAATCCATAACCATTATATTATCTCAAAATAAAATATACAGGGACTTTATTGTTGGTCTATCTCAACCTCAACCAGATTGATTTGATTTTGAATTGACGGAGGGGTGTGGGCATGGTAGGCATCATAAAGGTTTTCCGCGGCAGAGATGGCTCAAGAGCTAGAGGTTCAATGTCTACCACCCTGAGAGTGACAATGAGAGCTCCCACAGGCCATGGAAGGTGATAGGAAGGACTTGTGTAAGGAAAAATGAAGCATGGTAGATTCAGAAGGTTAGGGAATGGCATGTAACTAGGTGAGGCATAGAGGGTTGGAAGCAGAGTGGGAGAGAAATAGAATAAACTATTGAGGGGAGGGCCATAAATATTATCCGATAACTTGAGAGAGGGAAAAGTCATGGGAGTTCCCATAATCATTGTTGAGGATCCCACTATGAGCAACAAACTCCTCCAGTGTACGGAGAAATAGGTGAGGATGAACACGAGGATCTAAAGGAAAAGTAAGGACACTGGAAAATAGGAGCATAAGTTAATTAGATAGTGCATGTGAGTTAATGAGGGAGGGGAGTACTAAGTGTCCTGGGAGAGGACACAGGGGGACAAATGACCAAGGATCTCGGGGAGCGATTATCACATAAAAGTGTGTCCCAAGCACCCAATCCATGAAGGGTGGTTTTTCTACATAAGGGAGAGGTAGTCTTCATGCAGAGGGGAGTGGGAAGTGGGATTCCATTTAGTATCCAAGATGTAGTGGCCCTAGATGTAGTGTACCTTTTTCATTACCGAGGTTTTCAAACCTCTCTCTAACCAATCTGTACATCGATTTTATACATAATTCGTACAGACATTATAAGCACATGCATTTAACACAATTAAACACATTTAAATTACAGAGTAAAACATATCTTGTTATTTCTATAATTAAACAAGCCATGGCATTCAACAATAATTCATTTACATAGCAGAAAACATGATACATAAACAGCTCAGTCATGCAAAACATGATCAAAGCATAATTCAGATACTTATCTTTATCAATGGTGGAATCCACCAACCAAATGCAGGCCTTCCACTAACCTCCCAGCCGTAGACCGCACTGCTCCTCAACTCAACAGTGGGTCACCCCCAAGCTAGGACTGAGCTCCACCTCAGGGCAAGGAATCCAGACTCAGGCTGAGGTTACAGGGAATTCAAACATACACAACCACCAGGAAGAACGCTCCCAGGAATCTCCCACGCACACTGCCCACAGACCCTCATTCCCCACATTCCTGTTCCACCCCAAGAGAGTGCACCTTCTTTGTCACCTGGACAGTCCTTCGGCTGCCAGTCTCCCTTACCTTGGGTTACAAGAACAGACCGGACCGAAAGTATCCGGGTTCTGTGGCAGCTACAGGGTTCCTTCCAAGAGCTCTCTCCTTCCTCTGCGCACTCTCTCACCTGGAGGGAGTCGCTCACAGGCCAACAAGCCTCACGCAGTCCAGTACTACATGGTCACAAAAACCCATGGGGAAAACAGACACAGGCTTCCCCAAACTGGTTCAGCAGTCATAGGATGATCTCACGGTCCTCATTTTCAGAACAGGGACTCCACTCACAGGCTAGCTCAACTTCCCCGAATAACCAAGATCCTTCCACTCAAATTTAGCACAGGCTTCCCGTTCAGGGAATGCGCACATGGGTTTTCTCAGAGACAGACACAAACTCCACAGCTCTGGACAGGGGTGTACACGGATTCTTCAGGACAGCCGCAGGCTTTCTTTTCTGTATCAGAATTACACGAGGGTCTCTTACAAACTGGCTTCCCTTCATCACCCTCAGGACAGTCGGATCGAATGGATGAGAGCCCCCCCTCATGGCTTACTTCGTCTGTTTTATTTGCATGCACCAGGGTTGACACTTGTCACCCTGGGGACTGCATGAGTTCCATCCGCACGCCTTCCTCCCACCACTTGGGAAATCACTTGTCCTTCCAAAAGGACTTAGGATAAAACGATATGATGCACATATCTTTTTGAAACAATAATAAAATATTATTTCTAGATTTAAGCCCCTAGGCTCATCACTCAGCCCCTTTCCCACCTTCTAGCCCCTAGTTCCTTGCCCACTCTGTGGATGCTCAGTCCCCCTTCACTCATTCATCGTGGTCGGTCTGCACCTAGCGGTGTTTATACTTTATTAATTGTTCTGCATACATACAAGTACATCAGCAGGCTCCTGGCCTTCAACACTTAGGCTCCTTGGCCTAACAAACACATAAGCCTACCAGCTTATACCAAACTTGGCTCACCAGCCTATAAAACATGTTTACAATTCATTTCATATATCATGATCTGTAACGGGGCTCGGCCTTGGGGACACTACAATCCCCCTCCCCTTATTTTTTCACTGTCCTCAGTGCAGCTTTACACAGCATCTGCATGCCTTTCAAAATTTTCAAAAAGATGCGGGTACTCTGCCCGCATAACCTCTTCATGCTCCCATGTCGCGTCTTCGGGACCGTACCAGGTCCGCTGGACCTTTACAAGCTCTATAGATCGATTCCGGAGCTGTTTTCTTTTCCTGTCCACTTGCAGGACACTTTTTGGTTCCACCTGAATCGCATTCCAACCGATTACATGATTAGCATCAGGTATATAGATTTCTTAAGTAATGAAATATGAGATACCTTAGATACAGTCGTGGGTGCAGTAATGCAATCGTTTATGCAATGTATATGTATGTATATACAAACAATATTCAATAACATTAAAACTGTATACAATATACACATCATATAATAAAATAGAGAATTGTACTTATCTTTTGAGTGAGAAGACCTCCCACCCCGGAGCAGAGCTATGAC
>ML798429.1:255785-268673 GCA_009831015.1 Picea engelmannii
ACTTATAACCAGCTCTTCAGCTCTCTGTTGCTTTCTTCATTGTGCAACGACATTACCAACAACACTTGCAACTTGCAAGCATTCTTTCCTCTGGCTGTCCAAACGAGCCAAAACATACTTGCTGCTATAAATTGCAACAACTTATTTCTCCCTTTAACACTTTTTCTTGTGGATCCCAGAAGCATTCCATTCTTCCAGGATTCCTGAATCTTCTTATGCTCTCCACTGTAATCATTGTGCATGATTATTCATGCCCTAAGTACCTTCAATGCAGTTTCCCTACCTCAACGCGGTCTGCTGACCTCCCATTCAATGGGTCTTCAGCTCTCTGAGTTGGAGCAGATCTTCGGGTTCCTACTAGAACCTCCACGCAACAAAACCACAAGCCTTGCGTGAAAACTCTCTTGCGAGAACTAGCGGTGGCACAAGTTTCTCCCACATGGCCACTGGCTATGACAATGCGCCTATCCAGAAGGCGTTTCAAGACTTCATGTACCGGTTGTTTAGATATGAGTCACCCTCGACTCTCTCTATCCCGGAAATCAAAAACAAGATTCTAGCGCGTGCTAGATCTTCCTTTAACTTCCACCAGCGTGACCTCTATCTATGACCTGGGACCCCAACTTCCGATCGCTTCGAGACTTTACCCTTTGCGACTTCGAGGACTAGCTCTCCTCCTTTTTCCCGAGGTCTGAACTCTCAAACCCCATTTGCCTTAGATCAAGGTCCACAGCTTTCCAGATTCGACGGTCCAAATCAATTCCTTGCGAATTGACAATTCGCATTTCGGAATTTTCGAGAACGCAGACGATCAAGTCACGACCACACTCCATCGCACTCTCCTGCTCATAGGATCGTTCAATTCCCTTCTTCTGAGCCAAATTGGCTCTTTAGATTCCTGAGTGGGATCTTTGCTCAATTACCCGACCCAATCCACAGGTCCTCTCACTTACCCTCACGGCCTTCATCACTTGACCGTGGTTATACCCAATTATACCACTTGATGCAGAGAGGTCCTACCTATCACCTTGCAGGGTCTCTTCACCGGACCTCCCGCTCACAGGATCGTTCTAAATCCTACTGTTGAGCCGAAGCGGCTCCTTTGATTCCTGCTAGAATCGTTGGTCGATATTCGACCCACAGGTCTTCTTCCTTTCCTCTGCACGGCCCTGGCACTTGTCGTGGACAATTTCCACACGGGAAAACTCTTATCGGGCTTCGGGGTTTGGTGTTTACGCTGTCGAGAGTCACTGACCCTTTGAACTCCCGATCACCGATTCTCTGATGAACGATTTTCTCCACGCGCTAGCCCTCCTGATTCAGTTCCGGGTCCACATGACCATTACCCCACGACCGTGGCCTTACCTCTTGTCACGGCTCCTCCTATCGGAATTTCAGCACTTGCGATGTCAAAATTCACAAGTCCTCCCGACTCGCAAATCTCCGATCCCCGATGGCTCCTTCCGTGCTAGCCCTCCGAGCTATATCCTCACCATATGACCACTCCCTTGACGTGTGTCAATCCTCCTATCGGGGTTTCAAGGATTGTGATGTCGCGATGCACATGTATGCGCAACCCCCCGATCCTCCGATCCCCGATGTGCTTTTACACTGGCTAGCCCTCCTGGCTCAGCCCCTGGTCCACATGACCGATATCATATGACCTCTACCTTACCCCATCGTGGTTTCAGTGTTTGCAATATCAAAGCGTAGTTGCTTACAGGATCCACAATATCCCGATTCCCGACTTCCTCCAGGTCATGGACAGCTGGCCTCCGCTACGCCTCTGTCATCCTGCCTTGCTGTGCTGACAGTTATTCCCCACTCATCGGGGTTTCACGGATCGAGAATTCAAAGTGCCTAAACATCATGTCCCCGGGATTCCCGATTTCCCGATGGGGCCAAACGTCGATGGCTCTCGATGCTTGCCACATATCCCACAGATGGACGGCTCTGATTGTATCGGGATTTTCTCTATGGATTTCTCGACCTCTTGCACACAGAGTTTCTGACTCTTCCCAAATGACGGACACCTGTCCTCCACTCTGACTCTGGTGGTCCCACAACACTTACATCACTATCGGGATATCGCGGATCGCAATTCCCAGCGACGAGGTTTCTTTGTCTTCGAAAACCCTGATTTCCCGATCCTCGACTTCCTGGGATCTCCTGACACGCGTCACGCACAATGGACGGTCCTGATCTGATCGGGAAATCATGTTTCACGATTCTTCTATGCAGGAAACCTTTGCTCCCGAGATCTTCGATATCCTGATTGGCAATATGCCGATGGGCGCTTGATCTCCACCACGTGTCTCTCTCCAAAGGACGGTCCAGATCTTATCGCTATTTCAAGACCTGAGAGGTCTCGTTTCTTACAACCTCGAGAACTCCGATTCTCCGACGGTCGATATCTCGATGGTTCCACCCCTATCGAGATTACTCCTCCTGTCTCTCGAGGACTTGACCTCCATGCAACTTCTCCAGATCTGACGGCTGTCGAGTATTTGTCCCAGATCTAACGACCCAAATCCTTTCTCCTTATGCGCTCCTCCTCCTGAGGCTAAACGTCATGCGCCTTCTCCCAATCCGATGGCTGACTGGATTTCTATGTGAGATCCAACAATTGTCAGTCTCTTCCTACTGTCATGCTACTCAAGCAACTTCTGCTGAGTCTTTGTGGGTATTCAGTAACCCAGTGGAGACCCTTCAATGGACTCTCCTTTCACAACACAGAACTCAAAGAGTTCTCTCCTTTTCGGTGCCTATCTGCACGCTTCCTCGACGCCCTCCTAGCGGAATCCCTTCTCCATAGAACATTCAGTAGTTATGGGTTCCCTCTGTGCTCCCTCTGCACTTGCTCGATGCCCTCCTGGCAGAGCTTCTCAGAATCCTCAGTGATTCTGGTCTTCTCCGAACTCACCACAGAGTTCTTCTTCTATGCACTCCTTGCACTTGTTCTCAATGCCCACTTGGCAAAGCTTTACAGAATTCACAGCATTATGTCTGCAACTATGTTTCAGCTACACAGCCTTACCTCCTGAGGTGTTCAGCAACCTCAAAGGTCTTTCCTCTTCCTGAGTTTTTGATTCTCAGTTCTTGTGCCTCAACACATCCTTGTCTGACTCCTCAGAGTTCAGAAGTGCACTCATGCATCGGTATTCAGATTTTGCAACACTCTTTCATGCCCTCCAGACATGAAACCTCAAAGATCCTCAACCTGAGATCAAACACACTCCCTGCAATTGCATGATAACAACACACAAACTCCTGCAGAATGCATCCACATAACATACATTCATAGCATATACAAAGAACACCCACAGACATGCATATAAGACAGAATAATGCAGGAAAAACTGTTGTTGTTTATATTAGAAATGGCAAATGATTGTATTTTACAAAGGTGTTCTCGAGCTCTCCTCGGCTCTTCTCCACCATTCTACTCTAGCTCAGCTAGCAACTCCTTGACACTTTGAGCAAACCAGGGTCCGAAATTGGCCTTCCAGACCCAATTTCCCTTGCATTCTCGGTCCAAATACCGCTCCACTGGCCCATCTAGGCTCAGTGTCGAAACCTGGCTCTGATACCACTTTGTAGTGTACCTTTTTCACTACCGAGGTTTTCAAACCTCTCTCTAACCAATCTGTACATCGATTTTATACATAATTCGTACAGACATTATAAGCACATGCATTTAACACAATTAAACACATTTAAATTACAGAGTAAAACATATCTTGTTACTGCTATAATTAAACAAGCCATGGCATTCAACAATAATTCATTTACACAGCAGAAAACATGATTCATAAACAACTCAGTCATGCAAAACATGATCAAAGCATAATTCAGAAACTTATCTTTATCAATGGTGGAATCCACCAACCAAATGCAGGCCTTCCACGAACCTCCCAGCCGTAGACTGCACTGCTCCTCAACTCAACAATGGGTCACCCCCGAGCTGGGACTGAGCTCCACCCCAGGGCAAGGAATCCAGACTCAGGCTGAGGTTACAGGGAATTCAAACATACACAACCACCAGGAAGAACGCTCCCAGGAATCTCTCACGCTCACTGCCCATAGACCCTCATTCCCCACATGCATGTTCCACTCCAGGAGAGTGCACCTTCTCTGTCACCTGAATAGTCCTTCGGCTGCCAGTCTCCCTTACCTTGGGTTACAGGAACAGACCGGACTGAAAGTCTCTGGGTTCTGTGGCAGCTACAGGGTTCCTTCCAAGACCTCTCTCCTTCCTCTGCGCACTCTCTCACCTGGAGGGAGTTGCTCACATGCCAACAAGCCTCATGCAGTCTAGTACTACGTGGTCACAACAACCCACGGGGAAAACAGACACAGGCTTCCCCAAACCGGTTCAGCAGTCATAGGATGATCTCATGGTCCTAATTTTCGGAACAGGGACTCCACGCACAGGCTAGCTCAACTTCCCCGAATAACCAAGATCCTTCCACTCAAATTCAGCACAGGCTTCCCATTCAGGGAATGCACACATGGGTTTTCTCAGAGACAGACACAGACTCCACAACTTTGGACAGGGGTGTACACGAATTCTTCAAGACAACCACAGGCTTTCTTTTCTGTATCAGAATTACACGAGGGTCTCTTACAGACTGGCTTCCCTTCATCACCCTCAGGACAGTCGGATTGAATGGATGAGAGCCCCCCCTCATGGCTTACTTCGCCTATTTTATTTACATGCACCAGGGTTGACACTTGTCACCCTGTGGACTGCATGCATTCCATCCACACGCCTTCCTCCCACCACTTGGGAAATCACGTGTCCTTCCAAAAGGACTTAGGATAAAACCATATGATGCACATATCTTTTTGAAACAATAATAAAATATTATTTCCAGATTTAATCCCCTAGGCTTAGCCCCTAGGCTCATCACTCAGCCCCTTTCCCACCTTCCAGCCCCTAGTTCCTTTCCCACTCTGTGGACGCTCAGTCCCCCTTCACTCATTCATCGTGGTCGGTCTGCACCTGGCGGTGTTTATACTTTATTAATCGATCTGCATACATACAAGTACATCAGCAAGCTCCTGGCCTTCAACACTTAGGCTCCCTGGCCTAACAAACACATAAGCCTACCAGCTTATACCAAACTTGGCTCACCAGCCTATAAAACATGTTTACAATTCATTTCATATATCATGATTTGTAACGGGGCTCGGCCTTGGGGACACTACACTAGAGGAAACCCTCATTGACTAATTTGTCTGCAACCTTATTGGCAGAGCATTTGATATGAGAGGGAACATTCACATCGATCTGGGGTATGGGAGATTGGATGCATTCTAAACTTCTAGCCAAATGTTAGCTTAAATATATTTTACTGATGTGGGAGCCTTGTTGGAGCTTTTTGAGCATGTTGAGGATGAGGATCAAGTTAATATAAATAACTTTTATGAATTTTAGGGGCTATACTTCAACATTTTTTTTTCTTTTAAAAAACTTGTTCATGTGGAAACTACTTTAGTTTTTTTGGAGGATGATTATTGTGATGTTAAGAAAATAAGCTACATGGGTATCCTTTTCTATGCACATTTAATATCATCTACGAAGGAAGAGTATCATCCATATGAACCAAATAAGTAAACAATTATTCATAATCAAATCACTTAGCTAAGAATTTGAAATAAACAGTCCTAAATGTGATATCCCAAAAAAGGAACAAAGAACCATTTAAGAAACCCTCTTAAAATTTAAATGATAATCAAAACATAAACATACACAAATTCAAATAAATTATAAATAAATAAATAATCAAGCCTAAAACAAATATGCTAATAACCCCAACTTATCTCGCATAACTAATAGGGTAGAAAATTATTCAATATGTATACAATAAAAACCTTTATGCTTAAATAGTGAAAATAAACCTAATTCATTGAAATGCTCTAAATGTTTAGCCATTATGATAGTTAAATAACATAAAAGATTAAACTATAAATAGGTATTAAAGTAATTTGAGTATGGATGTTTGAATTTAAAAATGTAGAGTTTTCAATATGGCCAATAAATATTAGAGAAAAGTTAATAAATATTAGAGAAAAGATAAATCCCTGTTGATTTGTAATGAAAATACATTTCTAAATAATGATAGCTATAAGTATAATATAGTACATGTTGGTCCTAAGGTCTTCACCTGAATGCTAAAGGGCAGAGCTAGGCCACCTCAAGTGTTGAAATGGTTGGTTTTTTTGAATTAAGTTTGTTGGTCAACTGATATATAGGTTTTCAAGGGTAGAGATCTGGTTGGATTGTTCAACAATATCATTGTAAGGTTTCCCTTAGTTGGTGGCATGCATTTTGGTTAGTAGATAAACATATGAAGAACAAAACAAAGGAAATACAAACATGTGTACAATTTGTTACTTGCATGAAATTTCAGACTTGAAATAATATTTCAGATCTAAAACTTGTATCGAAACAGGTTGTATTACAATAAACTATACACCGAAATAGTCACTGAAACATGTTTCATGACAACAAACAGTTCATTGAGACAATATCTTAAGGAAAATAAATAATACTTTGCATACATTTCAATTTGCATCTAGATAAGATAACAAGAGACACAAGATTTGAGGAAAAAAACACAGTCTGTCACCAAAAATTATATTGACCAGGTAGGAAACTTCACAGTTTTATGTTTCAATCCCTAGCCAAAATATCGATTCTTGATATCCTAAAAAACTGAACCTCTTTACATTCAAATATCCATCTATTTATCTTCATGCAGAGAAGGTTTGATTACCTAACTCAGATCTAAGATCTATAGTTCAATCTCTAGATTTCAATCAGATCCTGTAGGTAAAAATTCATTGTTTCTTCCTAATTACAATCTGTAAACATTTTTTTAAACTGAGTAGAGTTGATATGAAGTGTCAGTTCATAAATCTCCATCAATTCGACCTTAAAAACATTGTTTTTATCAAAAGATAACAAATTATTACAAGTGACAACAATGCCTCTAACTAAACCAAAACAAAATTCTATTAGTGCAATTGGAACTCATTGTTGATAATTGAAGTAAAATAGATGCATAGAAAAAAGTATTTGTAAGTTGTTGTTGGTAATCAACTTTGCATGGATGTCCAAGTAGACCAAAAACTGGAGACAAACCTTTAACACTAGAACAAAACTCACCTAAAATTTGGTGAATTTATGGGAAAAATGGCCTCAAAGATCTCTTTGATTCTCCCAAACCATGATACCTATGTAAAAACTGAGACAGGTTTTGTGAATGGGCATGTTCCCAAAAAAAAACTCTTTCATTTGTCAAACATTCACCTCCATATGTCTAGAAAGAGTGCCTAAAGACAATGACTAAAGAATATAAAAACAAAGCATTTGGCAAATTTCTAGGAAAAATGAACTCAAAGATATCTTTGATTCTACCAAACTGTGATACCTATATAGAAACTGAGAGAATTTTTTGTGAATGGGATTGTTCCCAACAAAAATTTCTTTTGATTTTCAAAAATTCACCTCCAGCTATTTGGAAGGCATGCCGAAAGAAAATGACTAAAACAGGGAAAAACAAAGTATTTCAAAAATTCGAGCAGCACCTTTTGATGTTTCTTCTACAACTTTTGATACTTTCTTTTTAATTTTTCATGTTGCACTTCAAGTGTTTTATTTGGTTGTTGCATGGTAGTGGCCACATGCTTACCCTCATAATGTTCAGGAGACAGTGGGCCTGTTGGGTTGGCTTGTTCCTTTTCTTGTCTAATATGTACCCTGCCACTTTCATTTTCCCTTTGTTTTGGTGTAGAGGACCTTAATTGTTTTTTATGAATCTCCTCGCTTTGTGGAGTGATGGATTTTTCCTTCTTAGATTGGGTTCCTCCTTTTTGAAGTGTGGTCTTATGTTTTACTTTTTTGGTTAGCTTTCGATGAACACCCGGGTGCAGGAGAAACCCTAGTTGCTTGGTTATCCTTGTCCCTATGTCCTTCTAGTCGTGGATCAACTTCATGTTCTTCTTGATGTTAATTAGTTCCCTGTCCTTCTTCCTGTAACCCTTATCCTGTGACATATCATTCAAATGAAAATATAAATCCCCTCCATTCTTATTTAATCCACAGGATGGAGATTCCCTGGCTCCAATCAAGGTTTTGGTGTTCTGCCACCAGAAACGTGTTATAGATTTCAGCTAGAATCTAGCCCTTCTTTAACCATCTCTCACCACTGACCAGGAGAGCGCACACTCCAACGATGAAGTGATCTGTGATATGAATGGTGGTGTCCCCAATTTGAGTTTGAAACCCATTGAAGTTCTACATGAAGAGTAGGGCCACTCCTGTATGATGTTCGTTGAAGGCGCATATAAATTCAAACCATTATGTTCTGATAAACATATCTCTAATTTTTGGTATTTATTCGAATAGGTTGAGCCCCTTTAGCTCTATTCTTTTTAATTGCCAACGCTCTTAGGTTGACAGCATTTCTACTCAACTACTTCTGTGGAGAGAGATGATCCAAATTATGGGTTGTCTCGGGCTTAATTACCAGCTATAATAATTACCACACATAACCCTACAATAATAACAACTCAAGGCATAAACATACACAATCCCTAACAACAAATTTGTAATGATGGCTAAACTGGTGAAAACATGCATGATCTTGAGTGCACGGGGAGATGAAAATGTATGTGAGGCACCAACACACCATTATTTAAACTTTTAAATACTTTTAGAACGTTAAAAATCATAAAATAAAGCTTGTTCTATTGCTTGCAAGAATGGGGGCATTCTTGCAATCATTGTCCTTTTGCACCAATATGCCTAAATTGACTTGTTTGCAACCCGGCAGTGACATAACCATGGTGATGTGACTTATTCAATTCAAATCAAGACTTGTATAAACCTTATAAAGAACAAGGAAATGATGAAAAGAAAATAGGAAGATGAAAACAAATTGAAATGTCTCAACACACCATTGGAGAGAAACTAAGTAAAACTAGGTTGACAAATGGATGGGTTGATTGGAGGAATAGAAGGAAAAGGTGCAGACCTAGGATTTAAGATCGGCTCCAACTGGGGGATACCACTTCCCTGTGAAGTGATAAGAATAACAGACTGTGTTCCTTAGTTCTTTATTTTTTCCACCCTCAATATATTCTAAAAAACATCTGCATCATGCAAACCAAAAACTACAATATGAAGCAAACCACTCTACAATAAAACTGCAATATAAAAATCCCATCTCTTGTATAGTGCCAAATCCATTAAGTGATGGAGTCTTATTGCTAATCCACTGTATAAACAAATTGAAAATGAAATGCTTGAATTATGAGCTTATTCAACACACACCTACTCTACTAAGCTAAAAACCAAGTAATCATGTGCAATCATATTTCGAGTGAAGCCATATGAGGAACTGATTAACAAGATGAAAATAAACTCCATCTTTAGGTACGAATATGATATTAGAAACTAAAAAATATAGCAGGGACTTACAATCTTGAAGACCATACTTAAAATTTTGAAATTATTCCTTCACAAAATGAATGACAAAAAAATATTTAATTCAATTTGAATTCATATAGACTGCTACAAGATATGCAAAAACATCAGAACCATACCTTGATGAATAAGTAGAAATACATTCTTTAATTTGACTTCCATGGATGTTTTGTTCTTGTTGGTATTCTTCTATTTCTGGCTGAAAGATATTATATTCAGGCTTGATGAAATATTGAATCTATTGCTCAATATTTCCAGAAGAAAGGAGAAATATTTGTTCATGACCTTCAACATTAATTTCCTCATAATCATCAAGCAATAGAGGATCATTAAAGGAAAAGTGCTGCTCAAGTTCCTTTCGAATAATAATTTATGTATGAGACCTTGTAATAGAAAATGGCTTAGAATAAAATTGATCTTGTGGAGTAAGCACATCTTCGTCATAACCAGGCTGATCAAAATTTTTAGAAGAGGAAAATACTACTTGTTGCTCATGTAAATCATCATCAACGTCATAATAGTCATCATAAATAGGTGCATCAAAAAGTTGTGCATCTTGTAAAGAATGATTTAAAACAATATATTTATTTTCCTTCAAAGGTTCATCATTTATTTCATTGTAACCTAAATTAGCAAACTTTTCTAGAGTATGATAATGCACAAATAATTCCTTATCTTGACCATAATCAATCATAGATTCTGTAGAAGATACCTCTTGAGCCAATTCTGAAACAATTGTTTCCTCATAATATATTCGACAACCTTCATCACTATGATATGTTGGTTTACCAAGTCCAAGAAATGGATGATGAAAATTATGAGAGAGAGATGCTTGTGTTTGACCGTCAAAACTACTTTCTTCATAATTAATCGTATCTTTATGAAAACTCGGAATAACGGATTCATCGTAAAAACAACTAATTGAGACATCTGAAATAATGGAAAATAATATCCAAATCCTTTTTATCAATAATTTCATCATTAATGTAATGTTGAACATCATCTTTATGGATAAAAGAATTAGAAGAAGACTCATATGTAACTGAATCTTCCTCCACTTCTTCAACGGAAATATCCCTTTCATTTTCACTACTAGAAGAACTAATAATTTATTGTTGAATATAAGATCCAATTTCTTTACAACAGTGTTCAAAAAGCAAGACAACTAAAAAATATATCTTGCAATGATTATGAAAGGTAGCATGAAAATATTTTAAAGAAGATATACTAGAAGGTGATAAAGATCTGAACCATTCTCATTCCTCTCCCTCTAAATGAGTACATGAACATTTTCACTAATACATCATCATGATGTATACCCAACTGATGCATGAATTTATGGAATTCAAGCAAATGATCTGCAGGGTTATCATCCCTATCTTTTCTAAATCTGGGCAAGTAATCACCCACTCATCTATAGTAGGAACAACATTTGGAAAACCAGGAACATCAGAGAGATTAAGATGAGAAAAACTCCAAGCCAAGATGGATTCCATATGAAAATATGGATTCTTGAAACTGTGGAGTTCCCATTGGATTCTTTAACCATAGACTCACCAGGTTAATGATCCGCAGTCTAAATGTGACTAGATTTTGTTCACCAACTCAAATTTGGGGCATAGAATGCAAAGACATGGGCATGGATTCAAGAAGTAATTTGACTAAGGTTGGCCTTCCCCATCTTGCAAGCCATATTTTACACCTTATAGTTATTCTCTTCTTAGCTTTATGATATAACTAGATCCAATGTCTAAAGACATAATTGTTATGTTTCAATACAAATCCTATTTATTTCAAACCCTTATTAACATAAATGCTATTATATGGTAAAATCATGATAATCTCCCTTTCTCAACCCTATGTAATCCCATTGAAATAAATGGAAGATTTAAGAGAATGTAATTTCATACATGTTGTACAATATAAGTCTAAAATCTCCTTGTATTTCACCTCTCTAGGAGACCCAATCCCAAAAAAGAACACATAATCCATAAATGACAAATGGGATGGAGATAAATATCTCCCAAATTTGATGCATTTTATGATGCCATTGCTTTGGTATGAATTCAATGCTCTACTTAGTCTTTTATCCACAACTAAAAAAAGGAGAGGGGATAAGGGTTGACCCTACTTGAGATGTTTTATTGGTTTTAAGAAACTGGAAGCATAAAAATTTATCGATACTAGAAAATAAATTGAAGAGAGGAATCCACCAATCCAACAAACCGTAGTAGGACATATACCAATATGAGTTAGAACTAGTCTCATATACAACTAGCTAGCATCCTCATATGATTTGGATAAGTTAATATTGACAACCATAACACTTAGATTCTTAAATTTGATTGTATGTAATCCCTTTGTTTCTACTCCAATTACATCATGAAGTTGTCTATTACTAACAAAACCAAACTAATCACTTCTAATAAACTTAGAAAATACATTGTTCAACCTCCTAGCAATACAAATGCAATGATGTTGTAGATTAAGTAGCGTTGTGAAATGGGTTTAATCTCCTCAAAATATTAAGTGTTTATTTGGTACTAATGTAATTTAGGTATATTTTTGTCCACCCAAAACCTAACCAAGATTTTCAAATTCTTCTACAATTTTGAGCAAATCGCCCTCTAATAGATTGACATAAAAATCCACATAAAATTCAATGGTCCATCCCTTTGGACCAATGATCTTATCCTTTTGGAAGGAATACAATATAGCATTCAGTTCCTGATTTGATATCACAACAATCAACTCTTCATTTGTTTCATCTTCGATAAACCTTGGGAAAAAATAGGCAAGCTTAATTATGTTGACAATGTTTAGACTGTCGTGTTCCTAGTACACTCTTTTGAAATAAGATGCCCCCACATAAAAATTCTCATGGAAACTTATCACCCTTCTGCCATCTTCTCTTTCTATCTCCTAGATTGTGTTCATATTCTTCCTGTACTAAGTGTTATTTTAGAATAATTTTGTATCTTCATGTCCTTGGGCCAAACATATGGCTCTACTTTTCATCCTATATTTATATGCTTCCCATTCCATTATTTTCCTTTTGTTACTCTCAATATCCTTTATTTTATCCTTTTTTTCTTTAGAGAATACACCAAGACTATTTTGTTCATATAGTTGGGCTATTATTTATTCAACTTCTTTCAAATACTACTAAGATTTAAATATTGTTTCTTAGCCCATGCTATAATTACCTTCTTAAGTATTTTTAAGGTTTCCAGTGAAATAAAGCACTGCAAATCCCAAATTGATAGGGTTGAAATGCTTCCCTTGTTTCTTGACCAACTTTATAAAATCTTCATTTTGATAACCAAAATGGATTAAATTGGAAGGGCCTTGATAGTTTTTCATCATCTTTCTCTATCTAAAGCATAATTTGT
>ML798429.1:269317-281359 GCA_009831015.1 Picea engelmannii
AATGAGTGTCTATCCCTCTCACCTTCCATGTATTGTTCTATATGTAGGTAAATTTTCACCTCCCATTCCTTGAGACTTGGATCTTAACTCTTTATCATGGGATATACATATGGAATTGGGGTTATTCATAGGCGGACATTGTTAGCATGGATATGATGCTACAACTATAGACAAAAGGACCATTATAGGGTTTAAAACATAGCTTAAGGGGGGGGTTTCGATCTTGACCTAACCCTACCATCTTGGTGGCCTCAGCTTCACCTTCCTATAATGTGGACCTTGAGCTTGAGCTTGCAATCTATAAATTTTGTGGTATTCATAGGAGGTTCATCCTTTGTATGACCATAATAGTGAGAATAACCACAATAAAATAGAATCCTTATGTAATACAAGGTTTATGTGTGTTTCTAGTTACCTATTTCCATATCCACATTTCAGGTAAGTTTCCACCAAAATCCATCTTTACCAAAAATATAGCTACATATCTCATCACCAAATATCTTGATCTCTTGCCAATGCCAAGGAAGAAACTGTAACGAACCCTCTCGTTACGACGACAACCTCTTATAACAAGTGATTTTTTTTTGTTTGTTTTTAAAATTTTGTGCGAGCGTGTACAAGGGAAACAAACACATTCGACTCTATGTCGCCACCCGATGACTAACAAGACGCAACCACGATGAACACAACAAGATGACATAACCACACAACAAGTAACTGCAAGCATTAAATGACCATAAAAAGACTGACTTCCTGCCCGTCCTACCCTGCAATGGTTAGGACCTCCAAGACACATACTCAACGCTCAAGCCCAGGTTCCCATCGATTTTAACCATTTAAGGTCTCAGGGCTGGCGATTGTTCTAAGGAACATGGAGGTGTCTACATCCTGCCCAACAAGCATACCAAGCACGCAAAAGGTTTACCAACCAAGTACAACATTAATTAAAATGAACAACACCCTCATCTACTAACTCGGAATAATTTATTGTACTTGATTCACGGACATTACACCAGATATGTTGATCAATAAAAAATAAAATTTCTATAACGTTGCCATGAAATAATAAACATATTACATTTATATCCCATTAACCTTGCAAAAATAACAATCACCTTACATCTTATGTGTTATCCCAACAATACAACTACAATATCATTGCCATAAAATGGTAATACCATTCATTTAAGTCATAATAACTTTGCAAGAATAACATTCACATTACAAGATAATGACCATTAATAAAGCCAGAAATTAACACCACCTCTTCCAACCTCCATTGCGAGCCCTGCCATGCATGTCTAGAGCGCATAAAATCATAAGGTACAAACTATTAAAAGGGCATTCATTTCCTCCGTGGAAGGCGCAAGTCAGAATGGGTTTCGACAACAACCATCCATCATTATTCATAAAATCCATTTGCGCAAGAATTCTAAAATCTAAAACCATATTTTGTTACTTAAATCAGTTTGTGCAAGTCACATCTATAGCTATTATTATGACATAAAATCCATTTGTTCAAGAAGTCCCAATCTAAAACCATCACATGTCATTAGTGTTCTAAAAATCTCAAGCGTAAGATAATCACCAATCATCTGAACAATGCATTCGTTCAAGGCGCACGATAAATGTCCATTAATATCAGACGTATGGAGGCTAATATAAAAACATTGGGGCACGATCGATTAAACAAGAAACACCTTCTCCCTTTACTTGAGGCACGCGAAGGTAATCTCCTTCTACCTTCTAGTTTACAACATTCTAAGATCTTGAATTAGACACTTTAACACTTACTCGACAATTACCACAACCAACCTTAAAAACACTCCCCACAAGGTCTTCATCAACATCTATACCAATCTTAAGGGAACATGTGAAATTAAACAACAAAAATATAATAACGATTATTAAATCATTATATATACGAGTGGATAGTAAAAGAAACAATTAAATATTTAAATCATTGTTTACATAAGAGACTGGGAACCTTATGGATGTGTAGACTCTTATGGAGCTTAACTAGGTTTTACAATTAATGCAATAATAATATAACCATCAAATTATTATATATTTAGACACTTCCTAACAATATTAAATTAGTAAAGACTTAATCATCAATAGTTGTCCATTAACGATATAAGAAGGTAAGAAGGTAAGTCCGACAAGACATAGTTGTTGTCAAAAGGCGTAAATTTAAATCAGAAACTTGCAGGCCTGACAGGAGTTGGTGGAAGTCATTTAAAGGTTTAAACTAAAAATAAGGGAAATCTTGCAGGCCTAGCCAAAATTGGTGGTTGTCAAAAGAGTCCATTACGAAATTTGAAAACAGTGGATATGCCGGGGAGAACATAGTAATTATTTACGTTAGGGTGCAGCTTGAGAGAACTGGTAAAAAGTAGAGAAAATGCAAATAAATTAGTGCGTGATTACTATGGTTCGGCGGCCGGCCTATTACGCTAGCACACTGGTTTCCATTCTGTGGATTTCCAACGGTCAATACATGAACCGGCAAGCCAGTCAAGCGAATCATATACCAACAGAAGGACTCGGGGTACACCCTGACCACCAGCTGGGAGAATAAGTGTGGATCTACACAGTCGACTGCGCAGACAATCAACGCACTGAAAGGTTAATGCTCAGGGGTGAATTCGGGGTTAAATCAGGGGAGAAGCTGGTACTAGGATTGACCAACCATGGACAGTGAAGGAGGGTATGGTCTCCAGATGGGGCTTGGCCAGGGATGCAGTCTTGCCCAGCTGCCAGGGCACTCTCTGCCAGAGTAGAACGAAGGGAAGACCACGTGGCCAAGAAATCGGTGGATATAATTAAAAATTAAAGAAGGGACATAAGGGATCAGACACAACCAATCACCCCAGCAAGAGCATCACAAAAAATTATATATTCGATGCCACCGTTCACATGCATGATTCGACAAGGGAAGGACCGTTCAGTTGATACCTAACACGGTTTTGCAGAAAAAACTCAACGCGGACGCTACTCATAACAGGGTCAAGACGTGGGAAAGGACACACTAGTAGAACGACATGCCTTCCATCAGCAAAAAGGGATAGAGGCAGTCATTGTACCTACTGTCAAGGTTCCTCAAAAAATCGTTCAAGAAGTCACTCAGGAAACTCTGAAAAATGAAGTCTCAAATCTAATATTACAAAACGAAAATGTCAATACCAAATGCTAGAACAAATTTCAAATCCAAATTTTTCCAAAAACGAAGTGCCCAACACCTATTTCCAGAACGAAATTTCAGACCCAGTTTTTCAAAAACGAAAATGCCCAGCACCTATTGCCAAAATGAAATCTCATATCCGAATTTTCAAAAATGAAAATTCCAAACCCCTATTTCCAAAACGAAATCAATTCAGTTTTAAATCCATATAATAACCAGCAACCCATGGCATGCAAAACAAATTTGCCAGAACCAAAATTTCAGAACAAATTACCAAAATAAAAATATTCCTGAAACAATATCACTGTAACCATACAAAAAAACGAAATGCCCAGATACAATTTACAGGAATAGATTTCAAATGAAATTTCAGAACAGGTTGCCAACTGCTGGGGCCTCAATCAATTCGTTGAGATAGAAGATAATAAATGAAAACAAAGGTAAAATCATAAAGTGCAGTAGGAGAACACATAGTACCAAGGAAGGTCGTTGAAATCTCCGCAGAAGTTTTATCAGCAAGGCATGAAGAAAAATTCAGCAAGGTAAATACGCACAGTGTGAGAAAAGAAAAGGCTGTGCCAACAAAAAAATTTCAGGGTAAAAACACACAACCAGGCATATGACATCAACTGCCAAGGACAACCACAGCGGTAGCCGTTTTAATGATACAACGCAATAGATGAAGTATAATTTATTCCAGTTCCATCCCTTATCTAATTACAACAACTGAATTAACATTTTCACAACAATACAATCAAAAACGCCGAAGTAAATAACTATGCATTCTACTCTACTAAATACATGAGCATAACATTGCCTTATCGCCCACCTCGATGACGTTCGTACACTCCGTGCCACTCCTGCTCGTCGACCGTCGAGACTACACCAGTACCTCCCAGCCAATCGCTAGGGGTACTTTGCTTCCCCCTTAGCCCCCCGAGCTGTAAAGGGGCTACACACTATCCAGATGGTACGTCTAGCTTCCCATCTCACCTCGCAAGGCTGAGCTACCACTCATATCCGAGCTGGAAAATACCAACTCTCCACAAGTAATCAATCAAGTCACAAATCCGGCAGTGTAACGTTACGCTAACAGCCGATCCCCCTTCTTCCTCATCTTCCCTTTCTTTTATAGAGTTTTTAGAACCTCCAACTTTCCCTAAATCACTTTTAAATTAAGTTTTAATAAAAAAAATCTAAATATTCTCCTCCGCACAAGTGTCGTCCATCCCCCTCTTTCCTCCAATAATTATTTTCTTTAAATTTATTAATTGTCTCAATTCCCTCACCCACCTAGATTTTCTCCTAAATTTACTCCTAGGAGCTCCTAGATTCCCCTTCAGGTTTAAATACTTTCCCTAAAATAAAGTTGCTAAATTAGTTCATTTTAGAAGGTTCTTAATTGCAAATTCCTTACTATGTTGACCTCGCTTTTTACCATAAGTTCCCATCTTTCCTTTATTATGTTTCCTCCATTTCCTTAGTTTCCTAATTTTTATTATTCCATTATTTCCCTTTTTATTAGAGCCAAAAGGTTTGCTCTAATTACTCTTTCCCTTTTATTATTAATTTGAAATCTTTTTACTCTTTCGCAACTGAAATAAATTATTTCTTCTTTACAAATTTAAAACCACGGATTTTAATTAAATTATTACTCTCTTTATTTTACCCCAAAATTTATGAAGACTAAGACTATTACTAAAGTGGGTTTTAATTTAAATTTTTATTTTTATTTTTATAGGGTCTTTTTCTTAAGGTTAGACAAAAATTTTACCCTAGAGAAGTTTTAGACTTAGGACTTAGAGTCCGAACTGGGCAATATTTAATTAGGGAAGTTGGTTAAGAATTTCTTAATGTGTTAAATGTCTTAGGGCCATCTAGGTTTTTTCCTTCATCAACATCAATGCGACGTGCCCTTCAGGACGCACCACGTGCTCCAAGGGTGCCACTCGCCTCGTTCATTTCTTTTGCACGACATGCCCTTCAGGATGTACCACATGCTCCAAGGGTGCCACTCGCCAACTTGTGTTTCTTTTGCACGACGTGCCCTTTAGGATGCACCACATGCTCCAAGGGTGCCACTCGCCAATTTGACTGATTGGTAGACATCAATAACCCCTAGAGTCAACACTCCGCCAGGTGAACTTGTGGCAGACTAAGGGCTCTAAGGAATAAATCCCCCACCTTATTGCACGCCCCTTAGAATTATCGTGAGCGACTGTCGCAGTCTACCCTCATGGCATCGTGGATCCTCTCGAGCTAGGTAATCGTTAACCTATAGTTCGAGCCACGACGGGAGTGCTAGTAGGCTGTGGCAGGGCTGCTGTCCACACCTCTCCCTCAACCTCTCTGGAAATCGTTTGTGGCCCCTTTACTCCATATGTGAGTCTGGTCAGAAAGATATCATCAGCCCCAAAAAACACTCCCTGACTCGATCCGGAGTCCAAGGGGTCCCGTCGATGCCTCTGCATCCTCAAGGTCAAAAACCCTGCACACTCAGTAAAATTGAGTTAATAGCACCTGTCTATTTCAAAGCAGTAAAACATCATGTCATCTATCATAACGCATCATAATCAAGGATAAATGTTTAAATATCATAAAAGTCCAGATCACTTGTGAGCAAGTGTCCTCAAAGAATAAGTTTTCTCAGTGTGCCAGAGCGGGATGTTACATACACCCCCTCTTGATCTAAACTTCGTCCTGAAGTTTCATAGTATAAATGCCGAAAGAAATGTATCCCAGTATCATAAGTCTATCTATCAAACAAAAATGGAAACCGCTGTCGCATATCATATGCATCCTCCCAGGTCGCCGAGTACGGACTATAACTGTCCCATTGGACCTTGACCTGATCTACCATTTGATGTCGTAACTGTCGAACGTGATGATCTAAGATTTGGACTGGCTTAGCCGTGAGTGCTCCCTCGTCTGATACCTGCAAGGAACTCATTTCAATCACATGTGTAGGATCACTAATATAATGTCTCAAAACAAATACATGAAATACATCGTGCATACACCTCAAAGAATCAGGCAAGGCTAGTCGATAGGCCACGGGCCCCTTTCTCTCCATAATCACCAAAGGTCCCACAAACCTAGGGGAGAGTTTATCTCCCTTTCCAAACTTTATCGAACTCTTATGCGGTTTAACCCGCAAGAAGACTCGATCACCAACCTCATAACTACGGTCGACTCGGTGCGCATCGACATAACTCTTCTGTCGATCCTGTGCTTCTTTAATCCTTTGTATTATTGTTTGCATTTGTTCTTCCATTTCTTGGATCACTTCTAGTCCCACCAGGACCCTATCCTCAAGTCAATCCCAACTCAAAGGCGTCTAACACGATCGCCCGTAAATAAACTCGAAAGGTGCCATCTTAATGGTGCGCTGGTAACTGTTGTTGTAAGCGAACTCTACTAGCGGCAAGAATTATTCCCAACGCTTTTGTTGGTCCATCACGTACATGCGCAACATCTCCTCCAAGGTTTGGTTCATTCGTTCATTTTGTCCATCAGTCTCTGGGTGATATGCAGTACTAAATTTAAGTTGGGTTCCCAAGGCCTCTTGGAAACTCGTCCAAAATCGTCCAGTAAACACCGATCCTCGATCGGATATAATCCTCCTAGGCACACCATGGAGCCTCAAAATCTCACTGATGAAAAATATAGCTATTTCAGGTGCTTGATATGTCGTATGTACAGGAATAAAGTGAGCACTCTTCATCAGAGTGTCTACTACTACGAAAATCGCGTCGTGTCTCCTTGCTGTCAGTGGCAATCCAACAATAAAATACATCGAAATAACTTCCCATTTTGATTCCGGAATGGCATGTGGTTGTAGTAATCCTGCTGGGTGTCTATGTTCAGCCTTTACCTATTGACACTCCAGACACCTGGCCACATATTTAACTATGTCGCCCTTCATTCCCTTCCAAAAGAATAAGGGCTTAAGATTTTCCCTCATCTTCGCAACTCCCGGGTGATCCATGTAAATTGCTCTATGAGCCTCGCTCAAGATCAACATCCGCAACTCGTCATTTGGAAGTATGTAAATCTGACTTTTAAACCTCAATAAGCCATTGCTATCAAATGAATATCCCTCATATCGTGGTACCATCATTGTGTTTTTTCCAATAAAACTTTCGACCTCCTTGTACCAGTCATCGTCACACTGTAAAGTGAGAATCTTCTCACGTACATTCATATGAAGAGGCAACACCAAAAAGATGCATGGCCTCCGACTCAAAGCATCCGCCACTCGGTTCATTGTTCCCTTTATGTAAGTAATCTTGAAATCATACTCACTAAGCAATTCTGACCAACGTCATTGTCGCGCGTTCAGGTCGCTTTGCACAAAAATGTGTTGTAGTCCACAATGATTAGTCTTTAGTTCAATTTTTCATCCAACAAGGTAGTGTCTCCAAACCTTCAAGGCATATACGATGGCTAATAACTCCAAATCGTGCGTTGCGTAGTTCTCCTCATGCCTTCTCAGTTTCCTCGAAATGTAAGCGATTACTCATCCGTCTTGCATCAAGACTCCGCCTAAGCCTTCCTTGGATGCGTTTGTGCATACCAAGAAGTCCATGTCCATGTCAGGGACCTTTAGTACTGGCATTGTTGTCAACAACTCTTTAAGCCTCCGAAATTCTTCCGCACATTTCTCGGTCCAAACAAACTTCTTGTTTTTCTTCTGCAATTCCATGATCGAATTTTCTATATTCGAAAATCCCTCGACGAACAGTCGATAGTATCCTTCTAAACCCATAAAGCTACGCACTTCTATGACATTCGTCAGCGCAGGCCATTCCAAAATAGCCTCAACCTTGGCTGGATCCACGACGATGCCTTCGCCGGAGATGACATGCCCTAAGTAGTGAATCCTCGACTGATAAAAAGAGCATTTGGACAACTTCCCATACAATTTGTGCTCTCGTAGACACTGTAGTACCAAGCGCAAGTTCTCATCATTCTCCTCTGTCATCTGAGAGGAGATCAAGATATCGTCAATGAATACTTGGACGAACTTGTCCAAGTACTCGCGGAACACCCCGTTCATCAAACTCATGAATAACCCTGGGGCATTTGTCAGTCCAAACAGTAAAACAGTAAACTCGTAATGTCCAAATCTCGTCTTAAAGGTGGTCTTAGGGATGTCATCCTCCTTGATCCGTAACTGGTGATACCCTGATCGCAAATCGATCTTGGAGAACACCGTCGCACCCTTCATTTGATCGAATAGATCATCAATTCTTGGTAAGGGATACTGATTCTTAATTGTAGCCTTGTTCAGTTGATGGTAATCAATGCAAAGCCTCCATGATCCATCCTTCTTTCATATGAAAATAACAGGTGCACCGCACGGTCACACACTAGGACGTATTAGTCCCAGGTCTAACAACTCCTTTAGTTTCATTTTCAACTCTTGAAATTCTGGGGTCGACATCCGATAAGGCGTTCTTGCTATCAGTTCAGTCCCCGGTTTCAGGTCTATTGTAAACTCCAATTCCCTTTCCGGTGGCATCCCAGGTAACTCCTCTGAAAATACGTCCGCAAACTCCTTCACCACCGGAAGGCGTTCTATACCTTCTGCTACTCCCTTTTTGTTTAACGTGAGGATCACATAAAGCTTGCACCCCTTGCGCATACTCTTCCGTAACTGTAAGGAAGAGACAAACCTCAGGGAAACTCCCTAGTTCCATCCTACAATCACACGTCTTTGTCCTTCATCATTGATCAAGCTCAACTGTTTCATCTTACAGTTGAGTATTTCCCCATGCGATTCCAACCAATCCATACCAATCAAAATGTCATAAGATCCTGGAAAAATCCCCAGGCTCTTGGAGCTTGTTCATAAAAGCAGGAACATTGTTACTCTCGGAGCTTGTTCATAAAAACAGGAACAAGATGAGATAAACGATTATGCCACTTGTCTGTGTGTTGTCTGGAAGTGGACTGTAGGGTTGAGCTAGCAGAGGGCCTGGCCCCGGGCATGCTCGTATTTATAGGCTGCATGGAGCCTTGCATGCAACCTCAACCCAACCGTTTCCTTGAAAACTAGATTTCCCTTCCTTCTTCAATGTTGGTCTAGCCACGCGTCTTAAAACATTTCAGAACTGTAATTCCCTTCCCTCCTCAGCGTTGGTCTATCCAAGCGTTTTAAACAAGTCTGGACTGAGTTTCCCTTTCTTCCTCTAGGCTAGAATGGTATCTACGCATCATCTAACGTTGGGTTGGGTATCCTGTCACCGTGTATAAGAATGATTGAGTGAGATACAAAGTATGAAAAAACGGAAAAGCAAATGTGAAAATGAAGAGAGACGTGTGAATACAAATCAATTTATGAGTTGATGTATTTTGTTCACTGTGGTTTGGTGGTATTACTGCCAGGTTTTACTCATTGGTGAACTGTGAGGTATTTAGTTTGGTGCTGAGAATTTCACATTGTGGCGGTGAAGATCTGGTTCGAACCCCAGCGACCACAATAATTCCTTTTAAAAGGTTATAAAAATACTATCAACTGTGTACGCCCACTGTGGGGTTCGAACCCACGACCACAAGGTTAAGAGCCCCTTTTTAGTTATCCCTCTTTCAACTTGAGCGGGCGTGTAGAGCGCCCTTAGCCTGAGGGTATCCTTCCTTCTTGTTGTTACGTTGTTCCTCGGGACTGTATTCCTACGGTTGAACTCCTTTCATTTTCTAATTATATCGACTTGTGGTTATAAAATGGTTACAGTTGAATGGGTAACCCTCTCTTATGATTTCATAAGTAATTTAGCTACCCTCTTTTGTTATTTGTATACTTACGAAGACCCAAGGTGTTGACATTGTGAGGTTAACAAGTTTTCTAATTTAAAACTATCATCTCTTTTATTTTCTAATTATATAAAACTATCAGCTTGAGTGTCATTCGTTTCCTACTACCTTGGAAGTGGCCTTTACTCATGACTTAGACTTCCTCAATTTTAACCTCCCGGGGGAATTTAGTTATGGCATTGAATTTTTGTTGCAAGTGATTGAATTTATAGATTAAACTGGATCGCATGTAATGGATTGTTTATCATCTATGATAGCTAGGTTTAAGACTATACTTTGATTCAAAATGTAGGAAACTAGAGAATTGAATACATGAATTTAGAATTTTTCCAGTGTGTAATTTGTTGGATAATTTTTTGCATGCTTGTTAAGGTATGGACTATAAACTCTATCACAGGAACCACTGTGCACCCATGGAAGACGGGAAGAAACACAAAGAATCATATAGGGATGAAGAGGATGAGGATCAAGTTTTTTTTTTGTTAATAATCCATAACCATTATATTATCTCAAAATAAAATATACAGGGACTTTATTGTTGGTCTATCACTTAGGAAACTAGACCAACAAAAAAAAGTCAATTTATCAAGTTTGTCAATCATTAAAAACCAATGCTTCTCAAAAATGTAAAACAAAAAGTAATATAAGTCTTGAACAACAAAGGAAAGTCTAGTATTAGCTTGCCTATCATTCTACTAACTGAAAGGAGGTTGGGAGAGAGCACCCAAGCCTCTATGATCAGAAAAAAGAAGATCTAAAGTAGAATTCATGATGAAATTAACAAGAGGGGGACGTTCTTCTGATACAGGAACCTGTATTTAAGGATAATCCAGGTTGGTGAAGTCCATTCCATCCAACTTGTCTTCCAATAAATTCAACTTGTGGTCCACAAGATTCACTTGGAGTTGCACATCATCGAGATGGAAGAGTTTTTCTTGATGTGCCTCATTCCTTTGCACCAAAAAATTGCCCATTAGCAGTTTTAAATGCAAATAGAGATAGATAGTTTTAAAATATTGAGACTCTCGAGCTCTGGTAGAGCCTGAATCAAGAACCCACATAGAGTGGAGTCTTTTACTTCTTCATTGGAGATGAAATGCATGAGAACGTGAACATCTACCTCAACCAGATTGATTTGATCTTGAATTGACGGAGGGGTGTGGGCATGGCAGGTATCATAAAGGTTTTCCGTGGCAGAGATGGCTCAAGAGCTAGAGGTTCAATGTCTACCACCCTGAGAGTGACGATGAGAACTCCCATGGGCCATGGAAGGCGATATGAAGGACTTGTGTAAGGAAAAATGAAGCATGGCAGATTCAGAAGGTTAGGGAATGGCATATAACCAGGTGAGGCATAGAGGGTTGGAAGCAGAGTGGGAGAGAAATAGAATAAACTATTGAGGGGAGGGCCATAAATACTATCCAATAACTTGAGAGAGGGAAAAGTCATGGTAGTTCCCATAATCATCGTTTAGGATGCCATTGTGAGCAACAAACTCCTCTAGTGTACGGAGAAATAGGTGAGGATGAACGCGAGGATCTAAAGGCAGAGTAAGGACACTGGAAAATAGGAGCATAAGTTAATTAGATAGTGCATGTGAGTTAATGAGGGAGGGGAGGACTAAGTGTCCTAGGAGAGGACACAGGGGGACAAATGACCAAGGATCTCGGGGAGCGATTGTCACATCAAAGTGTGTCCCAAGCACCCAATCCATGAAGGTGTGGTTTTTCTGCATAAGGGAGAGGTAGTCTTCATGCAGAGGGGAGTGGGAGGTGGGATTCCATTTAGTATCCAAGGTGTAGTGGCCCTAGAGGAAACCCTCATCGACTAATTTGTCTGCAACCTTATTGGCAGAGCATTTGATATGAGAGGGAACATTCACATCGATCTGGGGTATGAGAGATTGGATGCATTCTAAACTTCTAGCCAAATGTTAGCTTAAATATATTTTACTGATGTGGGAGCCTTGTTGGAGCTTTTTGAGCATGTTGAGGATGAGGATCAAGTTAATATAAATAACTTTTATGAATTTTAGGGGCTAT
>ML798429.1:281409-389350 GCA_009831015.1 Picea engelmannii
ATTCTAAACTTCTAGCCAAATGTTAGCTTAAATATATTTTACTGATGTGGGAGCCTTGTTGGAGCTTTTTGAGCATGTTGAGGATGAGGATCAAGTTAATATAAATAACTTTTATGAATTTTAGGGGCTATACTTCAACATTTCTTTTTCTTTTAAGAAACTTGTTCATGTGGAAACTACTTTAGTTTCTTTGGAAGATGATTATTGTGATGTTAAGAAAATAAGCTACATGGGTATCCTTTTCTATGCACACTTAATATCATCTACGATGGAAGAGTATCATCCATATGAACCAAATAAGTAAACAATTCTTCATAATAAAATCACTTAGCTAAGAATTTGAAATAAACAGTTGTAAATGTGATATCCCAAAAAAGGAACAAAGAACCATTTAAGAAACCCTCTTAAAATTTAAATGATAATCAAAACATAAACATACACAAATTCAAATAAATTATAAATAAATAAATAATCAAGCCTAAAACAAATATGCTAATAACCCCAACTTATCTCGCATAACTAATAGGGTAGAAAATTATTCAAATGTGTATACAATAAAAACCTTTATGCTTACATTGTGAAAATAAACCTAATTCATTGAAATGTTCTAAATGCTTAGCCATTGTGATAGTTAAATAACATAAAAGATTAAACTATAAATAGGTATTAAAGTAATTTGAGTATGGATGTTTGAATTTAAAAATGTAGAGTTTTCAATATGGCCAATAAATATTAGAGAAAAGTTAAATCCCTATTGATTTGTAATGAAAATACATTTCTAAATAATGATAGCTATAAGTATAATATAGTACATGTTGGTCCTAAGGTCTTCACCTGAATGCTAAAGGGTAGAGCTAGGCCACCCCAAGTGTTGAAATGGTTGGTTTTTTTTAATTAAGTTTGTTGGTCAACTGATATATAGGTTTTCAAGGGTAGAGACCTGGTTGGATTGTTCAACAATATCATTGTAAGGTTTCCCTTAGTTGGTGGCATGCATTTTGGTTAGTAGATAAATATATGAAGAACAAAACAAAGGAAATACAAACAAGTGTACAATTTGTTACTTGCATGAAATTTCAGACTTGAAATAATATTTCAGATCTAAAACATGTACCAAAACAGGTTGTATTACAATAAACTATACACCGAAATAGTCGTTGAAACATGTTTCATGACAACAAACAGTTCATTGAGACAATATCTTAAAGGAAAATAAATAATACTTTGCATACATTTCAATTTGCATCTAGATAAGATAACAAGAGACACGAGATTTGAGAAAAAAAACACAGTCTGTCACCAAAAATTATATTGACCAGGTAGGAAACTTCACAGTTTTATGCTTCAATCCCTAGCCAAAATATCGATGCTTGATATCCTAAAAAACTGAACCTCTTTACATTCAAAGATCCATCTATTTATCTTCATGCAGAGAAGGTTTGATTACCTAACTCGGATCTAAGCTCTATAGTTCAATCTCTAGATTTCAATCAGATCCTGTAGGTAAAAATTCATTGTTTCTTCCTAATTACAATCTGTAAACATTTTTTTAAACTGAGTGGAGTTGATATGAAGTGTCACTTCATAAATCTCCATCAATTCGACCTCAAAAACATTGTTTTTATCAAAAGATAACAACTTATTGCAAGTGACAACAATGCCTCTAACTAAACCCAAAAAAAATCCTATTAGTGCAATTGGAACTCACTGTTGATAACTGAAGTAAAATAGATGCATAGAAAAAAGTATTTGTAATTTGTTGTTGGCAATCAACTTTGCATGGATTTCCAAGTAGACCAAAAACTGGAGACAAACCTTTAACACTAGAACAAAACTCACCCAAAATTTGGTGAATTTCTGGGAAAAATGACCTCAAAGATCTCTTTGATTCTCCAAAACCGTGATACCTATGTAAAAACTGAGAGAGGTTTTGTGAATGGGCATGTTCCGAAAAAAAAAACCCTTTCATTTGTCAAACATTCACCTCCATATGTCTGGAAAGAGTGCCCAAAGACAATGACTAAAGCAGATAAAAATAAAGCATTTGGCGAATTTCTAGGAAAAATGAACTCAAAGATATCTTTGATTCTACCAAACCGTGATACCTATATAGAAACTGAGAGAATTTTTTGTGAATGGGATTGTTCCCAACAAAAATTTCTTTTGATTTTCAAAAATTCACCTCCATCTATTTGGAAGGCACGCTGAAAGAAAATGACTAAAACAGGGAAAAACAAAGTATTTCAAAAATTCGAGCAACACCTTTAGATGTTTCTTCTACAAATTCAAGTGTTTTATTTGCATGTTGCATGGTAGTGGCCACATGCTTACCCTCATAATGTTCAGGAGACAATGGGCCTGTTGGGTTGGCCTATTCCTTTTCTTGTCTAATATGTACCCCGCCACTTTAATTTTCCCTATGTTTTGTTGTAGAGGACCTTAATTGTTTTTTACGAATCTCCTCGCTTTGTGGAGTGATGGATTTTTCCTTCTTAGGTTGGGTTCCTCCTTTTTTAAGTGTGGTCTTATGTTTTATTTTTTTGGGTAGCTTTCGATGAACACCCAAGTGTAGGAGAAACCCTAGTTTCTTGGTTGTCCTTGTCCCTATGTCCTTCTAGTCATGGATCAACTTCATGTTCTTCTTGATGTTAATTAGTTCCCTATCCTTCTTCCTGTAACCCTTATCATGTGACATATCATTCAAATGCAAAGATAAATCCCCTCCATTCTTATTTAATCCATGGGATGGAGATTCCCTGTCTCCAATCAGGATTTTGGTGTTTTGCCACCAGAAACATGTTACAGATTTCAGCTAGAATCTAGCCCTTCTTTAACCATCTCTCACAACTGACCAGGAGAGCGCACACTCCAATGATGAAGTCCTCTGTGATATGAATGGTGGTATCCCCAAGTTGATTTTGAAACCCATTGAAGTTCTACATGAAGAGTAGGGCCACTCCTGTGTGATGTCCGTTGAAGGCGCATATAAAGTCAAACCATTATGTTCTAATAAACATATCTCTAATTTTTGGTATTAATTCGAATAGGTTGAGCCCCTTTGGCTCTGTTCTTTTTAATTGCCAACGCTCTTAGGTTCACACGATTGCTACTCAACTACTTCTATGGAGAGCGATGATCCAAATTATGGGTTGTCTCGAGCTTAATTACCAACTGTAATAATTACCACACATAGCCCTACAATAATAACAACTCAAGGCATAAACATACACGATCCCTAACACAAAATTTGTAATGATGGCTAAACTAGTGAAAACATGCATGATCTCGAGTGCAGAGGGAGATGAGAATGTATGTGAGGCACCAACACACCATTATTTAAACTTTTAAATACTTTTAGAAAGTTAAAAATCATAAAATAAAGCTTGTTCTATTGCTTGCAAGAATGGGGGCATTCTTGCAATCATTGTCCTTTTGCACCAATATGCCTAAATTAACCTGTTTGCAACCCGACAGTGACATAACCATGGTGATGTGACTTATTCAATTCAAATAAAGACATGTATAAACCTTATAAAGAACAAGGAAATGATGAAAAGCAAATAGGAAGATGAAAACAAATTGAAATGTCTCAACACACCATTGGAGAGAAACTAAGTAAAACTAGGTTGACAAATGGATGGGTTGATTGGAGGAATAGAAGGAAAAGGTGAAGACCTAGGATTTAACATCGGCTCCAACTGGGGGATATCACTTCCCTGTGAGGTGCTAAGAACAACAGACTGAGTGCCTTAGTTTTTTATTTTTTCCACCCTCAATATATTCTAAAAAACATCTGCATCATGCAAACCAAAAACTACAATAAAACTGCAATATAAAAATCCCATCTCTCGTATAGTGCCAAATCCATTAGGTGATGGAGTCTTATTGCTAATCCACTATATAAACAAATTGAAAATGAAATGCTCGAATTATGAGCTTATTCAACACACGCCTACTCTACTCAGCTAAAAACCATGTAATCATGTGCAATCATATTTTCGAGTGAAGCCATATGAGGAACTGATTAACAAGATGAAAATAAACTCCATCTTTAGGTATGAATATGATATTAGAAACTGAAAAACATAGTAGCGACTTACAATCTTGAAGACCGTACTTCAAATTTTGAAATTATTCCTTCACAAAATGAATGACAAAAAAATATTTAATCCAATTTGACTTCATATAGACTGCTACAAGATATGCAAAAACATCAGAACCATACCTTGATGGATAAGTAGAAATACATTCTTTAATTTGACTTCCATGGATGTTTTGTTCTTGTTGGGATCCTTCTATTTCTGGATGAAAGATATTATATTCAGGCTTGATGAAATATTGAATCTGTTGCTCAATATTTCCAGAAGAAAGGAGAAATATTTGTTCATGACCTTCAACATTAATTTCCTCATAATCATCAAGCAATAGAGGATCATTAAAGGCAAAAGCCTGCTCAAGTTCCTTTCGAATAATAATTTATGTATGAGACCTTGTAATAGAAAATGTCTTAGAAGAAAATTGATCTTGTGGAGTAAGCACATCTTCATCATAACCAGGCTGATCAAAATTTTCAGAAGAGGAAAATAATACTTGTTGCTCGTGTAAATCATCATCAACGTCATAATACTCATCATAAATAGGTGCATCAAAAATTTGTGCATCTTGTAAAGAATGACTTAAAACAATATATTTATTTTCCTTCAAAGGTTCATCATTTATTTCATTGTAACCTAAATTAGCAAACTTTTCTAGAGTATGATGATGCACGAATAATTCCTTATCTTGACCATAATCAATCATAGATTTTATAGAAGATACCTCTTGAGCCAATTCTGAAACAATTGTTTCCTCATAATCTATTCGACAACCTTCATCACTATGATATGTTGGTTTACCAAGTCCAAGAAATGGATGATGAAAATTCTAAGAGAGAGATGCTTGTGTTTGACTGTCAAAACTACTTTCTTCATAGTTAATCGTATCTTTATGAAAACTCAGAATAACAGATTCATCGTAACAACAACTAATTGAGACATCTGAAATAATGGAAAATGTATCCAAATCCTTTTTATCAATAATTTCATCATTAATGTAATGTCGAACATCATCTTTATGGATAAAAGAATTAGAAGAAGACTCATATGTAACTGAATCTTCCTCCACTTCTTCAACGAAAATATCCCTTTCATTTTCACTACTAGAAGAACTAATAATTTATTGTTGAATATAAGATCCAATTTCTTTACAACAGTGTTCAAAAAGTAGGACAACTGAAAAATATATCTTGCAATGATTATGAAAGGTAGCATGAAAATATTTTAAAGAAGATATACTAGAAGGTGATAAGGATCTAAACCATTCTCATTCCTCTCCCTCTAAATGAGTACATGAACATTTTCACTAATACATCATCATGATGTATACCCAATTGATACATGACTTCATGGAATTCAAGCAAATTATTTGCAGGGTTATCATCCCTCTCTTCTCTAAATCTGGGCAAGTAATCACCCACTCATCTATAGTAGGAACAACATTTGGAAAACCAGGAACATCAGCGAGATTAAGATGAGAAAAACTCTGAGCCAAGATGGATTCCATATGAAGATATGGATTCTTGAAACTGTGGAGTTGCCATTGGATTCTTTAACCATGGACTCACCAAGTTAATGATCCACAGTCTAAATGTGTCTGGATTTTGTTCACCAACTCAAATTTAGGGCATAGAATGCAAAGACATAGGCATGGCTTCAAGAATTAATTTGACTAAGGTTGGCCTTCCCCATCTTGCAAGCCATATTTCACACCTTATAGTTATTCTCTTCTTAGCTTTATGATATAACTAGATCCAATGTCTAAAGACATGATTGTTATGTTTCAATACAAATCCTAGTTATTTCAAATCCTTATTAACATCAATGCTATTATATGGTAAAATCATGATAATATCCCTTTCCCAACCCTATGTAATCCCATTGAAATAAATGGAAGATTTAAGAGAATGTAATTTCATACATGTTGTACAATATAAGTCTAAAATCTCCTTGTATTTCACCTCTCTAGGAGACCCAATCCCAAAAAATAACACATAATCCATAAATGACAAATGGAATGGAGATAAAGATCTCCCAAATTTGATGCATTTTGTGATGCCATTGCTTTGGTATGAATTCAATGCTCTACTTAGTCTTTTATCCACAACTAAAAAAAGGAGAGGGGATAAGGGTTGACTCTACTTGAGATGTCTTATTGGTTTTAAGAAACTGGAAGAATAACAATTTATCGATACTAGAAAATAAATTGAAGAGAGGCATCCACCAATCCAACAAACCGTAGTAGGACATATACCAATATGAGTTAGAACTAGTCTCATATACAACTAGCTAGCATCCTCATATGATTTGGATAAGTTAATATTGACAACCATAGCACTTAGATTCTTAAATTTGATTATATGTAATCCCTTTGTTTGTACTCCAATTACATCATGAAGTTGTCTATTACTAACAAAACCAAACTAATCACTTCTAATAAACTTAGAAAATACATTGTTCAACCTCCTAGCAATACAAATGCAATGATGTTGTAGATTAAGTAGCGTCGTGAAATGGGTTTAATCTCCTCACAATATTAAGTGTTTATTTGGTACCAATGTAATTTAGGTATATTTTTGTCCACCCAAAACCTAACCAAGATTTTCAAATTCTTCTACAATTTTGAGCAAATCGTCCTCTAATAGATTGACATAAAAATCCACATAAAATTCAATGGTCCATCCCTTTGGACCAATGATCTTATCCTTTTGGAAGGAATACAATATAGCATTCAGTTCCTGATTTGATATCACAACAATCAACTCTTCATTTGTTTCATCTTCAATAAACCTTGGGAAAAAGTAGGCAAGCTTAATTATGTCGACAATGTTTAGACTATCGTGTTCCTAGTACACTCTTTTGAAATAAGATGCCCCCACTTAAAAATTCTCATGAAAACTTATCACCCTTCTACCATCTTCTCTTTCTATCTCCTAGATTGTGTTCATATTCTTCCTCTACTGAGTGTTATTTTGTTAAGAACCAAAGACTGAATACAAAAGCACCACAATAGATATACAAGAACAATATGCAAAATCTCCTTTATTACCATCAAACCCTTAGGGTAGGTCAACACCGTACAATGAATCCTATTATGGAATGGATCCTCTCATGTTCACTTGCCTCTTCGAGGGGGCATCCTCCTATTGAGCTATCGCTCCACAATACAATATTTTTCTTCATGTCTCATTACATTGCTTGAATCCCTTTATATAGTGCTACCATCACCTCAGAACATTCTAGAGGAGGAATCTTCTAGAAGTAGAACCTTCTAAGAAGTCATCTTACATTTATTATATCTAATTACCCATTTATTATATCTAACTACCATAGTGGGCCTTATTTAATAATATAGTGGACCTAGTCCACCTTACATTGAATGACCTCCACTATTATCACTATGGGCCCTCTGGGCCCCTCCACTACCTCTCTAGCTACCTTACATTCCATCCCCCTTATGAAAGAATTGTCCTCAACACTTGATGTACAACCATATACCAGAGTCCTATGGATAATTGTGGACCATAATGCTGAAGAAGACTGAAGAACCAAGGTCCCATGTAGAAAGGAAATCCACCATGCTGAAGTAGTCCAACCACCATTGTAATCTTGAGTCTCATGTCCAAGTTCTCATGTGAACTCCCCGTGAAAGATTTTGGAACCCAATAACCAACTCCAAATGATGCTCCAGAGACTGACACCTATCATGTGGATCCAAATAAGAAGATCCATCAACATAGTGGAAAGGGTCGTAGCAGAATCTGGAAGGAATAATACCACTGTAGAATATGCAAACTGAACGCTGGTAACTAGATCCTGATGTGGGACATTGATTTTCTCTACAGAAGGTGGAGTGGAGTCATCAAATAAAATATGGAAGTGGTTGTCATTCCAGAAATGACAACTATCCATATACCAATCATCACAATCATCTTCAAAATCATACCAAGCATATATTTCTTGATTATATTCATCCCTGAGGCCCTCCATAAGAAATCTCTCTTGCATTTTATTCAATGAATCTTGAATACTACGAAAACTATCATTGAGGCCGTCTGTGAGGCTGTTTGTGAGGCTGTCTGTGAGGCCATATGCAAATGCATCCAATCTGTCATCCAATGTGTTAAACAATTGGGCTTTGAATGATTCAAGAATTTCTTTCAGGTTTTGAGAAGAAATAGCCATCTGAGCACCCTATGAACCCTTCGGTCCCACAACCGTCACGAAAAAACCCAAAAAAATAGGACAATAAGTTACAACAAAAAATCGTGGTTTTTTCTAAAAAAACCCTAAAAAACTGTTGAAGTTAAAATGCTCATAACTTCACTTCCCAGACTCTGTTTCGGCTGATTTTTTTTTTGAAATTGGGTGAAATTGTAAGAGGAACTCAGATCTGTAATTTTTTTGAGAAAATTCGGCCTCCAACTGCTACATAAATAAAAACAAATCGCGTCGTCGTCCGCGGAAAAAACCCTGAAAATTTGCAGATTTTAAAACTTCAATATCTTGACTTCCCGGACTCCGTTTTGGATGATTTTTTTTTTAACTTGGGTGTTTTTCTGAGAGGAACTCAGATATACAATCATTTTATACAAATTTTGAATATAAATGTACTGAAAAAATCAATAATGTCGCGGCCCTCATTTTTTTCTCCGAAAAAAAAAAAATCTGCAAAAATAAAAAATATTTGCTCAAGGAAAGTGCTCTGATACCACTTGTTAGGAACCAAAGACTGAATAGAAAAGCACCACAATAGATATACAAGAACAATATGAAAAATATCATTTATTACCATCAAACCCTTGGGGTAGGGCAACACCGTACAATGGATCCTATTATGGAATGGATCCTCTCCTGTTCACCTGCCTCTTCGAGGGGGCATACTCCTATTGAGCTACTGCTCCACAATACAATATTTTTTTTCATGTCTCATTACATTGCTTGAATCATTTTATATAGTGCTACCATCACCTCAGAACATTCTAGAGGAGGAATCTTCTAGAAGTAGAACCTTCTAAGAAGTCCTCTTACATTTATTATATCTAATTACCCATTTATTATATCTAACTACCATAGTGGGCCTTTTTTAATAATATAGTGGACCTAGTCCACCTTACATTGAATGACCTCCACTATTATCACTATGGGCCCTCTGGGACCCCCCACTACCTCTCTAACTACCTTACATATTTTAGAATAATTTTGTATCTTCATGTCTTTGGGCCAAACATATGGCTCTACTTTTCATCCTATATTTATATGCTTCCCATTCCATTATTTTCCTTTTGTTACTCTCAATATCCTTTATTTTATCCTTTTTTTCTTTAGAGAATACACCAAGACTATTTTGTTCATATAGTTGGGCTATTATTTATTCAACTTCTTTCAAATACTACTAAGATTTAAATATTTTTTCTTAACCCATGCTATAATTACCTTCTTAAGTATTTTTAAGGTTTCCAGTGAAATAAATTACTGCAAATCCCAAATTGATAGGGTTGAAATGCTTCCCTTGTTTCTTGACCAACTTTATAAAATGTTCATTTTGATAACCAAAATGGATTAAATTGGAAGGGCCTTGATAGTTTTTCATCATCTTTCTCTATCTAAAGAATAATTTGTAATTGATTTGATCCCCCTAGTAGCAACCCATGAACTAACTCTATTTTATCTAGTCATAACCTACTAACAGATTAGAAACCTATCAAGTCTTTTAGAAATGCTCTCTTCTCCCACATTGAAATTCCTCCATGTGGGCRTAAGTCTGACAAGTTTCACACTGCAAAGACCAAAWTATTCAATATTATGTAGGAAATATTCTAAAATATTATCCATCCTTGTTGCCTCCCTCTACACTTCAACTCTTCAACTCTTCTATAGAAAAAATTMAAATCCTCTACAACAMTYACATCTTCTTTCTTTAGGAAATCCTTACCAAAGAYAYCACTCCCAAAARCTTCCCTATATACAWATGGACCATATATGTTTACTAAAGAAAAGGTGTTCCATATATTTGGAGAWTGTTACTATAATTCAATTCATATATCTTTAAGAATMAAAGATGGGTTTATTAATTTTAAATAATTTTTCCATCCAAACACCACCTACCTAGATTGATCATTGGAATCTAAGTCTAAAAACTGCTAGTTCTTCATAAAGGTATACAAATTTCCCTTTATTTTCTCTCCCTCAACCATAGCCTCTTGGATCATGAAATTTTTTTGGTTTATGTGTATTTACCAATTATCCTAGGAGTTTTTTAATGGGATGAGATCAATCCCCTAATGTTAGAGAGAATTTTTTCACGGTTTCAACTTGCTAGGGACCAACACCACTCTAAGGGCTCCTCTTATTGTTTGTTGTTTCCACTCAATATCTCTCTCTTTTTTTTTCTATGCCATGTTTAGGATGGATTTTTCCTCATGCTTGCATGTTTCCTCCCAAGATTTTTTAATGATTTCAATTGGTATTTGGGAGGTTTTTAGTAGTAGGAGCATCTTACAACTACCTGGATAAATCCCTCCCCACATTTTACTGATTTATTATCTTTGAGGTTTCCTCATGATTTAGAGTGTCTATAGGTGTAGGATTGGAGGGACTAGGACTCAGAGAAATCATACCAGGCAGTTGAATGGAATGAATGTCTATCCCTCTCACCTTCCATGTATTGTTCTATATGTAGGGAAATTTTCACCTCCCATTCCTTGAGACTTGGATCTTAACTCTTTATCATGCGATATACATATGGAATTGGGGTTAGTCATAGGGGAACATTGTTAGCATGGATATGATGCTATAACTATAGAGAAAAGGACCATTATAGGGTTTAAAACATAGCGTAAGGGGGGGGTTTCGATCTTGACCTAACCCTACCATCTTGGTGGCCTCAACTTCACCTTCTTATAATGTGGACCTTGAGCTTGAGCTTTCAATCTATAAATTTGGTGGTATTCATAGGAGGTTCATCGTTTGTATGACCATAATAGTGAGAATAACCACAATAAAATAGAATCCTTATGTAATACAAGGTTTATGTGTGTTTCTAGTTACCTATTTCCATCTCCACATTTCAGGTAAGTTTCCACCAAAATCCATCTTTACCAAAAATCTAGCTACATATCTCATCACCAAATATCTTGATCTCTTGTCAATTCCAAGGAAGAAACCAATATTGTATTCTATTGACTTCATCATTGTTGGTGTACATACAAATTTTCCATAATTTCCTAATGTTCAGGGAGACTGCTATTTTTAGCATGTCTATTTATAACATGACTATTTATGGCATTTCTAATTATAGATATTGGTTTCATGAGTCTAATGGTCAAATTTTGACTAAATTTTACCAAGTGAGCCATAAGAGCGCTCCATCCCTAGCAAGGATAACAAATGAGGTCTCCATTGCCCTTCAAGAGTCCTCTAGCCCTTCATAGAAGGGCTTAAATTTAATTCCCATGTAAATGAAAATTAAAATAAAAAATCACTTATCAAATTTGAAATGAAAATTGTTTCATATTTTTTCAAATTTCTTAATATGTTCTACTTTTCAGTGCTTTTATTGGTTGGAAGTTGAAGATCAAATTGGGAATTCTCTGAGCTTGAACAAAGAGCATTGTGACTTGGAAGTTGGAGATATATTGCTACACTCTGTAAGTCAATTTATTTTGTCAAGGAAACCCTTCCCAAGTTCCCAGTCTTTGTTCTGTTGTAGGTTTCATATTATTGAATAAGTTGTAGACTTTTAAAACACAACAATTTCCTGTCCACTATGTTCTCTAGAGCTTTGTACTATTTTATTTTAGAGTTTCCTATGAGTTATGAGTTTGGAAAATTATACTTACAACAATTTTTTGAATTCTCAAGGAATTCCAACTACATTCTTGTTGGTATAAATTGGTATAAATCAATTTAAATTTATTTAAATTTAAGTTTTGGGATGTAACGACCCGATTCATTACGACTACAAGCAAAGCAGAAGATGCAATTTTTTTTTTCTTTTTGACAGGATGACAACAACGATTACAGCTAGACAACACACCCAGCGATGAGCACCATGCCCATTGAACAGGAAACAAACCTCTATGACTCTGTGCACTGGCATAAGAGCAACTGGGCAAATTTGCGTAGAACAAAAAGGAGGAACAAATACCCGCCCGACATGACATGACCACACCTTCCAGCTAAGGGACACCACCCCAATCCCGACACGACGACCTCGATGGTCAATTAACTAGAACCTCAGTAGCGCACAACAAAACTCATGAAGGAGTTGCAACCCAAGCGCCACCAATGAACTTTCAAGATTAACAAACCCACATTGGGAAGTAAAAACCCCAGCCAAGTTATTAATCACCATTATCCCATAGGGAGCACAATGATACCCTCATTAGGAATCATTCCATCCCCAGGCGATAGGCACGACTATAATCTTGGCTCGACGCATCCTATCTAGACCAAGGACTCCAGATAAATCCGACTCATTAGGAGCCGAATACCGATAAGAAGACCACCCCAATACCCCAAGCATCAGGTCGATGAGATGCAAGAATATGACAACAAAGGAAGGACGCAAGCTAATACATGACTCCATAAAAAACCCAACCATTAATCATGTCTAAATTAGTCAAGACTTACAATCTAATTTAACATCAATTACCAATCTAAATAGCAAGTCAATTTCAAATTAGTCCACAAATTACAATTCTAAATTAACCTTAAATTCAAAACAAGACTAAATTGCAAATTAATTACAAGTCCAAATTGCAAATTAGATACAAGTCCACATTACAAATTAAATACCATCTAATTTAGCAATTTACCAATATACAACAACATAACCATAATAATGTAATTTGCTATAAATATGAAATTATTCACAACATTAATTCCAGAATGTTGTCAGCATTATTAACCATAATGAATCTTAAACCAACTAACCAATACACAAATAAAATTGATGAGTAATAACAAGTTGTCTATTAATTTAATTTGAGGTGTAATCATTGTTATCAGACTAATCGGTAGGTGCGGACACTAGCAGATCTCCCTAGATCCACCTGGATCTAGAACAAAGAAAGACATGACATGACTCTTTCCGTAAGTTGCAGTCATTGAATCTTCTAGTAAGGAGGAACAAGTGACATACCTTTGTATCGCTTCCTTATGTCTCTATTGCTCCCGCTTTGCTCTGGTGCTCTCATGAGGTCAAGTCCAAGACAACACAAACCAACCAAAGTGAAGATAAAAAAACATATTCAAAGTCAACTTATGCATATGATCAAGGAATTACACAATAAAGTAAGAGTGACTTTATGGGAAAGGGACATGCCATTGTATCATATTAATTGAAAGTAGAAGATACAACCTGATCGCCTTGATGTCACAAGCTTCTTTTCAGTGACTCTTGGTTCCAACACACACACTTGCTCTTGAACTTGCATGAAGAAGATCCAATTCCTCTTTATAGACCAAGTAGAGCCTTCAAGCTTTAGTCAAAGCATGGTTCTTCACACAACTCCTTCACCAATTCTTCATTCAATATTGCTTAACCTTTTCCATGAGAAACCCTTTCAATATATAAGAGAAGCAGAGATGGTTACATGGATGAGGATGATCCCATCAAATCTGATAAGTTAATAAAATAACAACCATATGAATGCCAACTCATTTTCTAGAAGATTCCCTTCTAGAACCCTCGAGACCTCTTCTCTTTTCCAAGCTTAAAAATAGGTTCGCACCCTGAGTATGGAGAAAACTGCAAGAAGTTTGCACTCTAAATCAAGGTGGCCTACGAGAATGAGGGATTGTTGCACCCTAGACCATATGCAGCCTACGAACTCACTTTGAAAATATGTTTTTGGAAGGAGACAAGATCCACTTTTCTCAGGCAAAATGTCCTTGTTGAGAGCCTGAATACACCATTGTTAATACATCACCAAGATGATCAAAATCATGTGTAACAGAATGCCCCTCAAAGTATGAGGCCAGAATCAGTGAAAGCCGAAATACTTTGTAAACTGTGCGTGTGTGTCAGAAACCAGGAGTACACCTAATTGGAAACTTGCAAACAACCAAGCATCTGTAGAATATAAGACCAGTTCTGAGGTAGGCATTCCCATACTCAGATCACAGATAGACAATATCATGAACATAGGTCATGGACACCAATCATACACCATGGATCCATGCCATCAAAATATCGCATAGCCACCAAGAATACACTGTGGATCTATGCAAGAAGATTCAAATTAAAACGACATAGCCATGCGACATACAAAGTGGATCTATGTGTCAGAAAATTATACATATTCCATTGCAACCTGGATCAAAGAGATGAGACCCAGGGTCTTCAATCCTATCACCTAAAAGCACGAATCTAACCATGTGATTACATGTGTTGGAGTGAAACATGGTATAAACCGCTTAATTATCGGTCAATGATGATACCGTTAACAAGTGCAAGGGAAATCACCATTAATGTCAATGACTCCCAAGGTAAACTAGTACAATCCACTGAATGTGAATAAATGAGTTGAGGTTGAACATTTGACAAAATCTTCTGATTAGGGGTAAATGATGAAAACCCACTGTCAAAAGCGAGGAAACCTGCTATTGAGGTAGGCAAGTTCCAAGGTACCAAATAATTTCTAAGTCTTGTTTCTGAATAATGCGCTGGAGTCGACGGAACAAAACTCGTCACAGGAGGGGCTTGATGTATCCCCCATCAATGACACAAAATAAGTAACAGAGTTTGAAGGTGAAACAGAGTATGAATATAGATGGACATGGACACAGGGAAGGCCGACATAGAGAGAATGGAAAACTGCAGATGTCCGACTCAATAGAGGTTTCAGATGGACTTCTCTTGAACATATGAATGACACGACCAATGATTTGGCAGCACTGACTCATAGATGACTCAGGATATGACCTTGTAGCAAGTTGAATGAGAGACAAATGGATTTTCAAAACCGGCTTCAGATAATGAATAAGGGGTGTCATGTTCAAGAGCGACACTTACTGCCAATAATATGAATACGAAAACACATCATTTTCCCAAATTTCCCCCCACCATTTCTAGCGAGTACCTCTTTATTTTTATGCAAGCTTGAGCAGGATGACATATGCTTGTTGATGTAATCTCATCCTTCATACGAGTCCCTCGAAGTATGTTTAACGAACCCTAAGAAGGAGTGGTTCAGTCCCATTACGGGTCTTTTGATGTTTATTTGATGAGTCTAAAGATAGAAAACTCAAAGGTTTTTCATGATTATAGAGTCTGGAAAAACACTCAAAAGAGAACTCTCTCAGTTCCTTTTTTGTAAAGTAGTTTGATGAGAACAAAAAAGAGATAAATTATTTCTCAACATACGCTTTCTTCAAATACTTTAACGAGTGTGAAAATAACAAGATCGCTCGGCAATCTTTTCATGTTTAGAGAGTCTGAAAAGAGCTTAAAGAGGACTCCAGGGGGTTCCTTTTTCGTATAACCTTTATGAGCCCGAAAAAGTGATAAAAGTGTGCTCGATTACGTTCTCATGTATTTTTGAGCGTGAGAACGAACAAAGACCAAGCTCGAGGTTTTGTCTAAAAACCATAAAAAATAATTAAGAATGCGATGAAAAAGAGAAAATATATGTACTCCTTCGTGTAGACTTCAAATTCGTTATATCTGCAAAAAGTCGCACTCATAGGGCTATTAGGCATTAGGTTTGATGAATAAAAAAATTATAAAAATCAACAAAAATGGTAAAAAAGTAAATATGAGTGGGTAAAAGGGATTTTACCATAGTCATTGTGACTTTGCCAAGAATTTAGCCCAAAACCCCTCTTTTTGCCCTTGAATTTCAGTGCTCGATTGCAGAAGGTACAAGCAACCATTTGGCAAACCGTCTCTATCAGTGAGGTAAGCTCCCCGTCTTCTACCTTTTCATGGTTCAATTTTTTGTTTTCATTGGAAAATTTCAAGTTTTTGAGTTTGTTTTAGGGCCAAAACTTGCGCCTAGACGTTCTCGTAGGATAGCCATATGGGACCTGTGAGAATGCATGATTCTCGCAGGTGGCCCCAAAGGCACCTGCAAGAACCTCTCACTGTGCTAAAGGGGCACCTGCGAGGGTCGCAAAATGAAAATTTACTTTGATTTTTGCTCAATGAAAAATGTGCCAAAGTTTGAAAAGAGTTGTTGACCCTCTTCTTATGGTTCTTGTGTAGGCATTTGACCGTCACGATGGTTCTAGAGTGGCATGAAAGAGATCATGAAGAGGATGATGCTATTGTCGGGAATGACCCGGGCACCGTTGCCACTCTTTGAGACTGTGGTCTCTTGAAATTCCTTCGGATCCCCAGTATGAGGGCCCAAGTCAAGCTGTTGGAGTATCTCGTTCATATGTGGGACGTGGACCAACAAGTATTCCACTTGGGGGTCCACACATTGTCCTTTGATATCGAAGATGTTTACTTCCTAATAGGACTATCATGGTGTGGTTACCATGCTAGCTTGACTGGTAGATGAGGTGGTGGGATGCCTATGAATGGGTATTTTCGTCAGTACTGTGTTCCAGAGATGGAAAGAAGCAAAGGAAAGGTGGCCATTTGGGGGGTCCAGGATTTGACCCTTCACACCATCTTGTTCACCATTTCTCATATAGCTGGGAGTGTTGCTCCACACATGGCTCTCCAGAGATATTTTTAGTATGCCATAGAGTGTACTGAGCCTCGAAACTTTAACTGGTCAGACACGGTCCTTCATGGAATAAAGAGGCAGTTGATAAAATGCAAGAAAGGTGACCTGAAGCAATTTCGGTATGGATCACTTTTGGTGTCCTTCTTTTTTAAGAGGATTCTCTTGCTAAGGTTGCAGGTTGAGTGGGGTTTACCGGCTCCACAGGATCTGAGGATGTTGAGGTGGTGCAACCTCACGGCCCGACATGTAGCTGGACCAATCATCAAATATAACAATTCATTCTTTGACTGGTTGCGGCCACAGATGTTGATGGTCGATGATTATGCCTATGCTGGGTTGGATTTCTGAGGGGATCCATATTTAGCCCTACTTGAAGATGCTCAGTGGGGAGATCTAGGTAAGAAGTACACATTTTGTTCTTTTAAATGTTTTTGTAATTTTTATCGTATGCAAATGTTTTTATGTTTTCCCAAGAATTGATTAAAAATAACTTTTGAATGACACAGATGTGGGGCCATACTGACCTCCGGGTATGTTTCCTATTCAACGACGAGGAGAGGTGGCTCTAGTGCCGCGATGGGATGTTGAAGATTATGAGGCACTGGAGAAAAACTTGGAGGGGTTGAATACTAACATTCCGGACATGACTATCGGAGAAGTCCCTCGGCATTATCAGCGCCATACTGTGGGTGTATCAGAGTCTATTGGATGACTACTTCGTAGGGTTTCCCATGCAGTCGTGTGTTATCGCGAGCGTCACCCATGATGTTACTTTGTAGAATCTACGAGCTTCATATTTTGAAATTTTGGTCCTTGGACAGAACTTTTTGTAAAAAACTTTTGATCATTATATACATTTATACGGCTTCTACCAGCTTATGTAGTGTTGTGTGATACATGTTATGTGATTGGTTTATAAATGGCCCAAATGTCTGTCTAATACATAGTTAGCTAATGCATCAATTAATGTATTTAGACATCTAGGAATATGTTGATACTCAATATAATCAAAATAGTGTTCCAAGAGGCGAATTCATAAATATACCTGTAATAAAGTAGGACTTCAAATAGCATAAACATTACTTAATTGTAGTACTACTAGCTGTGAATCGAGTCATACAACCAAGTGACGAATACCGAGCGAGATAGCATCAATCAACAATTCGATAATGGCGCTATACTCTACAATATTGTTGGTCGCATGGCCGAGACATACACCTCGTAGAGAGATAAGTTTGTTTGTAGGGGCGTAAATTTCCCAAGCAGCAAAAGCAAGGTTCTGATTACTACGGCTAGTGCCATCAACGAAGCCAATGTGGGGTAGCAAAGACTCCAACATCTAGAAACCAAACACAACGTAACATAAGGGCAGAGACCAGATAACGAAAAAACATACTACAGTAACACATAATAAGTATGATACAATAAAATACAAGTACTCATGCACAGGTGGTCTTAGGCATAGTACTTCTTTAAGTACAACCCATTTCTGGTTTCACTCAAAGGGATACTGTCATAATATACTAACTCATAAGCTCCTTTCTCCAAAACTCATCTAACGATATAAGGACCTCGCCACATGGCTTCGAATTTTCCAGTTCCTAGCGTGTCCCAATCTTGTTCGTAAAGGAGAACCAGATCTCCTTCGGAGAAAATGTGAGGCTTGACATGTTTGTCATATTGGGCCTTGACACGTTTCTTCTGGGCTTCTATGACTAAGGTAGCATCGTGTCGAGTTTCATCTAATCTCATGATATACAATAGACGTTCTTCTTCGGCATAAGTGTTTGGGAGGAGTTTGATGGATAGTTTCAAGGAGGGTATCTCACATTCAATCAGGAGGATGGCTTCAAGGCCATAGACTAACCAGAATGGTGTAAACCCGATAGCAAACTTAACAGATGTCCGGTAATCCCACAATGCTGAAAACAACATCGTGTGCCAACTTGTTTTGTGAATCCCTATTATTCATCGGAGCATGGTAATGAGGAATTTGTTAATTGCTTTGATTTGGTCTTTGGCTTGTGGGTAATAGGGTGTTGAGTTTTCGTGGCGAAGACCCAACTTTTTAGTGAGTTCGGACATCATGAAATTTCTAAAGTGACTACCATGATCAGTGACAATAGCCTGAGGAACACCAAAATGAGCTATGATGTGATTGAAAATGAATAATGTTGTGGTATTTCCGGTATTGTCAAATGTCAGCATCACCTCGGCCCATTTCGTAAAAGAATCTACGGCTACAATAATGTATCCAACCCCCTGGCCGAGTGGGGGTGACATGTCATGAAGTCGATACCCCATTTTGCAAAGGGACCGACGAAGACCATAGGGTGAAGAGGAGCAGGATGTGACCATATTTTATGGTTATAGGTCTGGCAAGTGTGGCATTTTTGGACGAAAATTATGCAATCATTAAATAAATAAGGCCAAAAATACCCTTCTTGTAAGGTCTTTTGGGCGGTAGCATACTGGGACATATGACCACCACAGGCTCCAGAATGGCAGTCATTTAAGGATTTCTCGGCTTCATCAAACGTGAGGCAGCATTGAAAAACTGAGTCAACCCCACGATGATAAAGAGTATCATCGAGGATAATATACTGACGGTCTTGGTAACGTATTCAACGTCGGTCAGTTCTGGAAAAATTGGGCTGGAAAGTCTAGGTTTGGAGATATATGATGATATCTCCGTACCAAATATCATCGGAACTAATTAGGAAAACAGATTCATCGGGTTATGAATCGGCTGCTACATTTTTCGTTTCAGAGTAGGCAAAGTCACATATCAACTCAGCAAAAACTAAGGATTTCTTGGACTTAGCTTGTTCGAATTCTAAGCCAAACTCTTGTAGTATCACGATCCACTTAGAGTATTTTCCCCCTAGCAGTTGACGGGTGAGAATGTGTTGCATAGGATTGCAGTTAGAAATTACTGTAGTTTTGTGAGAGAGGATATAGTGCCAGAAACATTGAACTTCTTGGACGACTGCCAAGGCCAGTTTTTCAACATGTAAATACTTGGTTTCGGTAGGCGTTAGAGTTCAAATCAAGTAATAGATAACATGTTCATCATGAGAATCATCCTCCTGGAAAAGAACCATAGCGATGGTGTAATCTGAGGCTGCGAGGTAGAGGAAGTAATCACGACTGTAATCGGGGGGGAAGAGAAGTGGAGCACGTGTCAAGGACAATTTCAGAGCTTCGAAAGATTTATTTGTGATGGTATCCCATACGAACTCGGACCCCTTTTTGAGTAGTTGCGTAAATCCAAGAGTTATCTCCGCATAGCTCGGGATGAAACGACGAAGAAAAATTTCTTTCCCTTGCAAACTTTATAACTGGTGAAGTAAAGAAGGAGGAGGGAGATTGAGAATCGCCTAGACCTTTAAAGGATCTACCTTGATCCCTTGACATGAAACAATAAATCCTAGAAGTCAGCTGGATTCTACGCAGAAAATGCATTTGTGAGGATTCAAGCGCATATGGTAAAACTGACATCGGAGGAAAATGGCTCAGAGGTGTATTGGATGATCGATACGACTCATGGAATGAGCAGGTAAGTCATCAAGATATGGTTGCACGATGTGCTTGATATCATGGAAGGCATAAGAAATAGTGCGCTGAAAAGTTGCGACAATGTTATTTAGACCGAAAGGAAGTTTTTGATAGGAGAAAGTGCCCAAACGACAAATAAAAGCGGTTTTGTGTTGGTCCTCGGGAACAATATTGATTTGAATATATCTGGAGAAACCATCCATCAAAGAGAAGATCTCTCTTCCGGTGCAATTGTCGACAATCTGGTCGACGAAGGGGGTAGGAAAGTTGTCTTTAGGACAAGCTTTGTTAATATCCCTATAATCAATGCACACGTGGATTGTGCCTTGTTTCTTGTTGATCGGGACAAGATTAGAAACCCAGTCAGTGAGAGCCACCGGGTAAATAAAGTCGGCTTTGAGAAGTTTCTGGACTTCAAGCTTGATAGCGGCTACTTTACGTGGGTGAATTGGACGAAGGCATTTCCAGATGGGTTTAGCGTCTAGGTATGTCTTAATCTCATGTATCACAATTTCAGGGTCAATACCCAACATTTCTTCATAGCTCCAGGCGAAGACGTCATAAAATTCTTTGAAAAGTGACTTGTAGGTGACAATTTTGTCAGGGGAACACGAAGCTCTGATATGCACATTTTTGAAAATTCCAGGTTTGATGGATATGTCGAGGGGAATTATGGGTGAGATATTGCTTAAGTTCCCTTCAGAAAACACATCGTGTGTGGACTCGAGAATGGTGGAAATGACGACAACAGTCTATGGGGTCGAGATCCATTGGTAGCTCTCGATGGTGTGTTGTTCCAGGCAAAGGATGGAACGGTGATGTCCATCATCCCAAGGGGTGTCTTCCATGATAGACATAATCATATCGTCTGTGGGAAAAATGACGCAAAAAGAATCTAGAGATAAATCACCAAGAGAGGGGGTAGAAGCGGTTGTCGATTGAATGGCCTGATAGGTAGATTCAACCAGACTCAAAGGCATTTAATCACTGTAATGAAGATGATCGTCGGGGTCAGGTACCATCCATGGGTCATGGGACATAGGGGTTCTGGTGGAGATCATGTTGATTTAAGTGACAGATGGATATGGAACATCGGGTGGTGGGATGGGGAAGGTACCCATTAACGAAGAGTCTTTAAGAAGACCTACACCGACATTCTCGTATCCGGGGGGGTTGGCGATGAATGGTACATTGCCAGTACGTGTGTCTGAGTTAAAGAAGGCTAATTGGTCAAAAGTAATTACCTTCCATTGATGTGGGAAAAGTACAACACAAAAAAGAGTCGACATAACTGCACGCATGGAATCAATCCAGCTACGGCCAAGTAGAAGGTTGTAATTGAGAGGAGCGTCAAAGACTTCCACTTCAACTTGGACCGTTTTTCCTTCTATCATGATTGGTAATGAAGGGAGTACATTGTAAGGCTTAAAATTGGAGCCATTAAAGGCTTTGAGTGTGTTATGGGATTCAGTCAAAGAGGAAGAGCCGATGGATTTCCAACAGGTAATAGACATGACACACGTCGAGGCATCCTCATCGATAACATTTCTACAAATGTTTTTATCGGAGACTATCACTTGTATTTGGTATGCAAGCTGAGGGGGTAATCTTGGAATGTGATCTTCCAAGTAAAAAATTATTAAATTCATATTCGTAGGGTTGATTCTACATATAGCTTTCAATAGTGCCTTCCGTTGTATGGGACAACTTTGAAGGACTTTGAGGGCTGACATTGCGGATGGTGCTTGGGTTAGATCTTCAACAATACTATAGTTCTGGGAAGCATGGGCATCAGGATTGAAATTCAATTTCTGAATGATGCCCTTTGGTGGAGGGCGAAGGACTGTGTTGAGGCTCGATCATTTAAGATGAAGAGGACCATTGGTAGGTGGAGTCATGGGAGATGGTTGGACCAATGAAGGAGGTGTAGCATCAACCTTCTCTTTGGAGGAAGAATAATATTTGTCTCGAGTGGTAAGTTTGATGTCACTTTGCTTTGAAACACCTGTACACATTAATACATAGGATGTAGTGGAGGGGGAGGGTTGGTCATGAAGGACCAATTGGGCCTGTTGTTTAGAAGGGAAGGTTTGTGACAAGATGATTGGAGTGGGAGGTTTCAGGGTCCCTTGAAGGAACTTAGTAACCTCGGCTCGTCGTGGACAATCCTTAGTGTAGTGATCATCACCACAGATAAGACAAGAGTATCGGGGTTTGTGCTTATCTCTATCTTCAACAAGTGGTGTTTTGGTTCTCTTTTCTTGCGAATTATTTTTGTCCTCCTTATTCTTATCCTTTCCTTTTTTGGATTTGTTTTTACCGGCAGGGGTATATTGGACAACATTTACCTCAGAAGTCTTGCCAGTGGGAGGGGTAGGAGACAGATCATTTTGAACATTAGAAGAAATGGGTTTGGGGTTGTTTCTAGAGGCAGAATGTGGTTGGGCATGTAAATTGCCAATCACACCGTCGGCTACATGAGAAGCAGCAAGAGTAGTTGAAGTGGTGGAAGTAGAAGGACGAGGTGCATCAGGGAGTAAGTCGTAAAGAGTACCCATTTGTGAGTAAACGAGGTCAAGGTATTGAGCACGACTAATGGTCTATTCTTCTGTGACAACTCCACCCATGGCGATGTCATGACTGATGTCTTTCATGAGTGATTTCGTGAACCACTCTGCCAACAAATGATCAGGAAGTTCGAGTTTGATGAGACATCATCTTCATCGCCACTCATGAATGTGATCAAAGATATGAGTGGCTTTGTTTTGTTTGAAAGAACTCAAAATCTCAGTCCCTGTTTCATAAATGATTGGTAACTGGTAGTGGGTGAGGAAAGCCATAGCGAGGGTGTTGAATTCGGTGAAGAAACCTCGTGGTAATTCTATATACTACTTTGCGGCAGAACCCGTGAGAGTTCGTTGAAAAAGGCGTAAACAAATAGAGTCATCCATCAAGGAGTTGGATGAGCATCAAAGGTGAAAATTCATTATGTGATTGTTCAGGTCCTCTCCTGCTTTTCCATCAAATTTAGGGATGTCAGATGGTAGTTTGGCTGGTATAGTGGGCCATTGAGGAGAGTGACGGATCGGATCATTTAAAATCCTCAACAGATCCGGGAGGTCTAGGGTGGCTAAGAAAGGTAACTGTCTATTCACATGTGGGTACTGGTGGCTTTGGGGAGGGAGTCTCATCGGTAAACTAGTGGGACCATACACAGTCTGCATATAATGCGAAGATCCAGGTAGACTTGGTGGTGGTTGTGGAGGCAAGTAACTCATAGGGTTGTACCCTTGAATGGGGGTGTGGGGTTGAGCATTCGAGCCCCAAATAGGATTTGACATACCTGGATATGGTTGGCCTATACTAGGGGGTATAACGGATGTATCTTGAGGCTATTTCCCCCCATTTGATTGAGGATTATGTTGTATCATATGGTTCCAATACTGGGCCAAGGATGGAGGTATGTTTTGTCCATAGGGTGGGGTCGGTGGGGGTTGTCCTCCAATCGGGGGTTGTGTGCCAATTGGGGGTTGTGTTCCAATTGGGATTTGTGTCCCAATTGGGATTTTCCCTACAAGGGGGGGTTGAGTTGGGCCTCCTTGGTGAAATTGTCCACCAACAGGAATCTAGTAATTCGGTGTGAACGACAGAATGGTGCCACTAGGATCAGTGCCACTGATAGAGGATGGAAAAGGTCCTCTGAAAGGGGGCGGAGGAAGTGTCGGAATGAAACAGGGAGGAGAGTGCCTAGAAGAAGTGGGACCACCAGGAGTTCCATATGTGATTTGCGTAGGAACAGGAATAGAGGCATTCAACGCACGATATCTGGGTGGAAGAGTTGGGGTGAATCTGGGTGAAAGTGGTGTACTAATAGGGTCTTGGCTAGCCACGGTAATCCTGTTGTGAAGACTCGTAGTATCTGTGTAATGGACCATTTGTAAAGGGAGAGTCAAGATGTGGTCAGCTCGCAGAGCTTCTATACTAGGAAAATAATAAGAAGTACTAAAAGGTATTCCTTCTGGGTCAGAGGTTTTGGGGAACATAGGTGAGATGGTGATATCAACGCCCACTCCTAAACCAAAGAGATCTCATCTAAAAATGCCAGTAATCCAAAAAGGATCTTGGCCCTTAGGTCCTGGAAAAGGTCCAGTCGGTGATCTAGAAGACAAAACAACTAAGTCCTCGAAATAATTCACTCGCATAATACGTCTCTCAAAGTCGGGATGAAGTTGAAAGTCCTCTCGAGAATTGGTAATTTGGAACCGTTCTAGAGAGTCAGTTCTTTCCACTTGTGGGGTGGTGACGTCTTGGAATTCACTATGTTGAGGAGATCCCTCCAGTGAGATGGTAGGCAAGGGTTGAGAACCTTCCAGATTTTCTGGGGGTAAGCCCTGCATTCTACGTGAATGACGTGGAGGGTCAATTGTGAACAAGTTAAAAAACTGATAAAGAAAATTCTATGGTCAACTTGGGTGAACAAACAACAAGTGCTAGTAAAACAAATCTAGGGAACAAAACCAAGCAATCAATACCTTCTAATTCTGAAGTCACTAGTTGGTGATGAAATCCAACGTCACAACGACGAGATATGAAGGGGCTGGGCTAGGGTGGAAAAGTTATGTTGACGACCTACTTAACGGACTTACACCCTGGTTCAAGCTCCCACACATAATTGTGGGTATACCCTCCAAGGATCCCGAGTGAGTTTGGTCAACGTCGATTCTAGGTACCGTGAAGACTTGCCCCTTCACAGTCACCTTATGTAATACCCTAAGAAGATAGGCCACTAAGGTTACCACCAACAACAATAAATCCTGGGGGCACAGTCGATAGTCCGATTCACACGCAAGGGCAGGGTATCTAGCCTGAAATTAGCTTGAGAGGCTTCCACTCATCATTGTGGATATACCTCCAAGTGACCCCCATAATACGTGCAATATCTACACCGATATAAACAAAGCAGGGTGAGTAACTCTGTCAATATCAATGCGACCTCAGGTTTTACCCTTGTGTGAGAAGGGCTTCCCAGGACAAAATGTTGCAAATAGAATTTGACACTCCTTACCACAAGATGATATTGTGTGTTTTGTGCTTTGGAAAGTGTATCTCTCTGCCTGTTCCAAATCTCTAGCCTAGCTAATGTTGGTGTAATAGAGTCCTAGAAAAGAGTTACTAGTTAAATTTTAAAAATTGCACAATATTATTAAAGGCTGTTGTTACTCAAAGGAGACGGAAATGAAATCGATGTTGTGTGACTCTGACCCAATGATGCATAGATAGGAATGAAAGATATCAATTCTTGTTCGATGAATCCTATTTACAAGAGGAAAAGAGGATTTTTATGGAACAATCTTGAACTATGATATACAATCTTGTTTGAAATGCAATATCAACAAATCACGAACAATGCCAATTCTCTATTTGTTATATTTCAATCAATTGATTTCCAATATTTTCAAAATAAAAATTGCTTTTAAAAAGAAAAATGTTTTTTTCTTTTCAAAAAGAACCACACAACGGTGGTGGAACTAAGGAAAACCAATAACTAATGAAAAGAAATATACAAAAAACCCAAACCATTCTTTCAATAAGACAAAAATGACAAGTAGACAAGGCTAGTCTTTTCAAATGCATGAGGGCAACAATCTTCCAAGCAATGGGCAATTGAAAAAGACAATTAATCCCAACTTTTAAATCGATCACCAGCTCCCAACCAAACAAGCACTCAAATTCCAAGATCAAAGATTATATCCTTGCTAAGTAAGGGTCAAGAGATGACAGCTGAGAAAAAGAATGAACAAGAAGAGTCTTTGATTTCTGAAGACTGATCATTAACAAAATCCGAAGTCAATAAGCAATCAATCAATGGCCCAAGAAGTTATTTTTAGACACACATACAAATCTAGGTATCTGAGCATACAAAAAACCTTAATCCAAAATTTTGCAAAATGGGTTCGCAGGCAAGCAATGGTGTACAGTGCAAGAATGGAGCATTCTCGCAGGCTAGCCACAAGAAGAGCACAAGAATTTCGCACTGGACTACAAAGTAGGGTGCGAACTCCAGTAGTTCTTGCAGGAAAAAGAAGGGTTCAGTGCAAGAAGGCCTGAAACTAGGCAAAATTTGGAAAAAAGACAAAATTTTTGAAGGGACTTCTGGACCCAGAGAGTCTATCAGGGTCTCCTGAAGACTCAGAGATTGATAGAAATGAAAAAGGTAAGGCAAGAGAAAATGGCCAAGGAAAAACACCAAAAACCACTAAAAAATGGGTTGCGTCCCTAGTGGAGTCACCATTTTTGTTATCAGACTAATCGGTAGGTGCGAACACTAACAGATCTCCCTAGATACACCTGGATCTAGAACAAAGAAGGACAAGAAATGACTCTTTCCCTAAGTTGTAGTCATTGAATCTGCTAGTAAGGAGGAACAAGTGACATACCTTTGTATCTCTTCCTTAGGTCTCTGTTGCTCCCGCTTCGCTCTGGTGCTCTTGTAAGGTCAAATCCAAGAAAACGCAAACCAACCAAAGTGAATATAGAAAAATATATTCAACGTCAACTTATGCATATGATCAAGGAATTACACAATAAAGTAAGAGTGACTTTATGGGAAAGGGACATGCCGTTGTATCATATTAATTGAAAGTAGAAGATACAACCTGATCGCCTTGATGTCGCAAGCTTCCTTTCGATGACTCTTGGTTCCAAAAAACACACTTTCTCTTGAACTTGCATGAAGAAGATCCAATTTCTCTTGATAGACCAAGTAGAGCCTTCAAGTTTAGTCAAAGCAGGATTCTTCACACAATTCTTTCACCAATTCTTCATTCAATCATGCTTAACCTTTTCTATGAGAAACCCTTTCAATCTATAGGAGAAGGAGAGATGGTTACATGGATGAGGATGATCCCATCAAATCTGATAAGTCAGTAAAATAACAACCACACGAATGCCAACTCATTTTCTAGAAGATTCCCTTCTAGAACCCTCGAGAACTCTTCTCTTTTCCAAGCTTAAAAACAGGTTCACACCCTAAGTATAGAGCAAACTGTGAGAAGTTCACACCCTAAATGAAGGTGGCCTGAGAGAATGAGGGATTCTCTCACCCTAGGTCGTATGCAGCCTGTGAACTCACTTTGAAAATATGTTTTTGGAAGGAGACAAGATCCACTTTACTCAGGCAAAAAGTCCTTGTTGGGAGCCTGAATACACCATTGTTAATACATCACCAAGATGACCAAAATCATGTGTAACAATCATCCATGTAAATAAATCAATGTATAACCAATAGTAATCCCAAATCACTTTGTAATAATCAATCTGTACAAAATACAACTATATATTATTGACAAACAATGAATAAATAAGTAATATATATTTATTTATTACTTACACACAACTATATATATAATTACGCAGCTATATATATACAAACGCAACTGTATAGAGATATGGAATAATAAGAACTAATAAATTCCAAAACACAGCGATACAATATTAAACATCATTGATAAATAACTAGTGGATAGATCACCATGATTCACACTAGTAAAGACACAGGTGGTCACGGGAAGGCTGGTGGGTAAGATGTAGTCAACGAATATCTAAATCGCAATCATAGGTTACAGGTGGAATCATAGCCCAAAAATTCTCAATCGTTGTCAGTAAATGAGGGTAATACTGTTACACCACAGTCATGGGCAATCTATGACTGTCAGCTAGCGAATATAGTAGTTGTTATTTAAAGAAGGAAAAATATAGCTAGTGCACACTATCTGGAGAGTCGTTGTCACTGTAGTGTCGTTACTCAAAGGAACACCCACCATTATTCCCCCATTAACTCGTAATGCGAAGGCATTCAATGGAGAAAAAAAAACATACCATATGTATAAAATTGCAGGGCCAATTTCTCCATCAAAAACAGATTGAATTGCAATGGAAAATCATTGGCCAGATGTATAAAATTGTAGGCCCAAATTTGCCTTGAAAAATAGATTAAATTGCAATGGAAAATTGTTTGCCACATGAATGGGCCAATGTTATAGGATAAATCCGTAAGTTCAGACACAAACCGATCTCCCTAGATCAACCTGGATCTAGAACAAAACAAGACAGAATAATACTCTTTCCCTAGATTTCGACTATTGAATGAACTAGGAGGCAAGAATCATGAACATACCGTATGATCGCTTTCTCGGGTCTTTGTTGTTCCAGTTTCACTTGAATGCTCTTGCACAGTCCAGATCAAGACAGCTCAAACCAATCGAAGTGAAAACAACTTAATATATTCAACAGTTAATCTATGTATATGATCAAGGAGTTATACAATAAAGATGACATATCTTTATGGGAAAGGGACATATTACTATATTATATTGATAGAAAGAAAAGATTATAACCTGAGCCTTGATGTTGCAAACCTCCTTTCGATGGCCCTTGGCTATGACACACACACTTTCTCACTTGCATGAAGAAGATCAACCACCTTTGATAACCTTGATGGAGTTCTTAGTTGTTGTAGCATCAGTCCTTCACATAATCTTTCACTAATTCTCCAATATCTTCTTAACCTTGTTTTCTTCTAACCTTTTCCATGAGAATCCCCTCAATATATAAGAGAGAATGAATTAGTTACTTGGATAGGAATGATCCCAAAATATTAGGAAAGCCAGTACTTAGATAACCATTCGAATGCCATCTCATCCTTCTAGAAGATTTCCTTCTAGAAGGTTCGAGAATTCATCTTTTTCCCTTCTTTAGAAAGAGTTTGCACCCTAATAGTTAGACACAGTGCGAACTTCTCGCACCCTGGCTTAAGGCAGCCTGCGAGAATCATGCATTCTCACAGGCAAATGTATTGGTAGCCTGCGAACCTTCCTAAAAAATGTTATTTCTAAAAAGAGATGAAGGTAACTTTTCTCTGGAGAAAGTTCTAATGAAGATCCTGAGTACACCATAATCAATATATCATCATGACGACCAAAATCATGGGTAACAGAATTCCCCCCAAAGTCTGAGATTGGAACCAGTGACAGTCGATAGACTTTGTAAGTTGCATGTGTGTGTCGAGAACCAGGAGCACATCTAATCGGAAATATATCAAAACTGAGGTAGGCATTCCCATACTCAGATCATAGACTGACGCCATTATAGACATTGGTCATGGCCACCAATCATACACTGTGGATCCATGCCGTCAAAATATAGCATATCCACCTGAATACACTGTGGATCTATGCGAGAAATTTCAAATCAAGATGACATAGCCACGAAACATACACAGTGGATCTATGTGTCACAAATTATACATACTCCATTGCAACCTGGATCACAAAGATAATATCCAGGGTCTTCAATCTTGTCACCCAAATTATGAATCTAACCATTTTGATTACATGCATTGAAGTCGAACATGGTAGAAACCACTTGATTACCGGTCATTGATGTAACCGTTAAGAAATGTGAGGGAAATCACCATTAATGTCAATGACTCCCAAGGTACCATAGTACAATCCATCGAGTGTGAATAAATGAGTTGATGCCGAACATCCAATGGAATCTTTCGATCAGGGATCAATGATGTAAACCCACTGTTGAAAGCGAGGAAACTTGCCATTGAGGCATGCAAGCTCCAAGGTACTAAAGAATTTCTAAGTCTTCATTCCGGATAATGAGTTGAAGTCGATGGAACAAAACTCATCACAGGAGGGCCTTAATGTATCCCCCATCAATGACACGAAATGAGTAACAGAGTTTGAAGGTGAAATAGAGCATGTTGCAAATTAGACTGGACACAGGGAAGGCCGACACGGAGAGAATGGATAACTGCAGATGGCCGACTCAATATAGGTTTTTGATGGACTTCTCTTGAACATATGAATGACACGACCAATGATTTGGCAGCATTGACTCAATGACGACACATGAAATGACTTTGTAATCAATCGAAAGAGAGACAAATGGATTTCCCAAACCAGCTTCAAATTATGAATAGGGGGTGTCATGTTCAAGAGCGACACTTACTGCCAATCAATACGAAGATGAAACATGTCCCTTTCCCAAATTTTCCCCCACCATTTCTGGCAAGTACCTCTTTATTTTTACACAAGCTTGAAGAGGATCACATATGCTTGTTGATATAATCTCATCCTTCGGACGAGTCCCTCGGAGTATATTTAACGAACCCTAAGAAGGAGTGGTTCGGTCCCATCACGGGTCTGTCAATGTTGGTTTAACGAGTCCAGAGATAGTAAACTTGAAGGTTTTTCAAGATTATAGAGTTTGGAAAAACACTTAAAAGAGAACTCTCTCAGTTCCTTTTTTGTAAAATAGTCTGGATGAGACCGAAAAAGAGAGAAATTATCGCTCACCAGACACGTACTTCAAATACTTTATCGAGCGTGAAAATAGCAAGGTTGCTCAACGATCTTTTCATGTTTAGAGAGTCTGAAAAGAGCTTAAAGAGGACTCCAGGGGGGTTCATTTTTCATATAACCTTGTTGAGCCCGAAAAAGTGATAAAACTATGCTCGATCACATTCTCTGATATTTACGAGCATAAGAACGGACAAAAACGACGCTCGAGGTTTTATGTAAAAACCCTAAAAACAATCAAAAACACTCCATAACGAAGAAAAATATGTTCACACCCTTGTGTTTATCTATCAACGTCATCATACCTGCAAGTCATTACACTCATCTTGATATTAGTGATTAGGTTTTATCAATAAATAAACATAAAAAACCCAAAATCACATAGTAAAAAGTAAATTTAATGAGTAAATAGTCATTTTTTACCATATCATTTCACATTTTCACTATTGAACTCCAAAACCCCCTTTTTACCCTCCGAATTTGGCGTCGATTTTCGGGAGCTACAAGAGATCATTCGACGAGCCGTCTGCAGCATCACAGTAAGCTCTTCATTCTTGACATTTTCATGGTTTAAATTTTTGATTTCATTGGTTAGTTTTTCATTTTTCAGTGGATTTTTGAACCCTACATGCGCATAGGCATTCTCGCAGGCAACCCATACGGGACCTGTGAGAATGATGTGTTCTCGCAGGTGAACCGTAAGCCACCTACGAGGTGTTCGCACTGTGTAAATTAGGCTCCTGCGAGCAGCGCAGAACCCAATTTTTTTTTAAATATTTAGCCAATGAAAAAGTTTTAGATCATGAACAAAATCACTAATCCTCCTTCTATGTTCCTTGTGCAGATAAATAGCCACAAACATGGTGCTTGAGTGGCGAGAACGAGAACATAAAGAGGATAATGAAAATGCCGAGAATCATCCTCCCACTATAGCTGCATTGAGAGATTGTGGGCTCTTAAAATACTTTCGCATCCTGGGCATGAGGGCCCAAGTCAAACTACTGGAGTATCTAGTCCGTATGTGGGACCCAGATCAACAGGTTTTCAATGTAGGTGCTCATACTTTGTCCATAGATATTGAGGACATATACTTTTTTACCAGTTTGTCCAGGCGCAGGTATCATGTCAGTCTGACCGGTAGTAGAGGTGGTGGCCTCAAGATGAGTGAATACTGCATTCAATACTGTGTACCAGAGGCTGAGAGGAAAAAGGGAAAAGTTGTTATCTGGGGGGTATAAGACTTGACCCTCTGCACTATTCTCTTTACTATCACTCGGATGGCCAGGATTTCTGCTCCGCATATGGCATTACAGAGCTACTTCCAGTACGCCATCGAGTGTACTGAGCCCCGAGTATTCAACTGGGCGGATGTTGTGCTTTGCAGTATCAAAAGGCAATTAACTAAATGCAGGCGAGGTGAATTGAAACAATTTGGGTATGGATCTTTACTAGTGTCCTTCTTCCTTGAGAGGGTCCCCGTACTTAGACTTCAGGTTGAGTGGAACCTACCGGGTCCTAGGGATCCAAGGATGCTTAGATGGTGTGGGCTCATGGCTCGACACGTGGCAGGACCAATCGTCAAGTATGATGATATTTTCTTTGACTGGCTTCGAAACCAGATGTTGATGGTCGATGACTATGCATATGTCGGGTTGGATTTTCGAGGAGATCTGGATTTGGCACTGCCTGAGGACGCTCAGTGGGGTGACCTTGGTAAGAAGTACACGCATTTTCTCTTTTTAAATGTTTTTGAATTTTTAGTATATTCAAATGTTTTTGTTTTATATGTTTATTCGAAGACTAACACAAAATGTTTGTTGATAACACAGATGTTGGACCGTATAGACCTCCTGGCACCTCTCCTATCCAGTGACGAGGAGAAGTAGCACCAGCAGCACCACAGTATGCCGAAGACTATCAGGTGGTGGAACAGAATTTAGAAGTTCTGACAGCAGACATTCCAGATATGACTCTAGAAGAGGTTCCACGACGCGATCAGTGTCACACTGTAGGGGTATCAGTAGCTATGAGTCGACTGCTCCGTAGGGTTGCTAGGGCAGTCGTGTGTTACTATGAACATCATCCGTGATGTCACTTTGTAGAAGCTATGAGCTTCAAATTTTGATATTCTGGTCTTCGGACAAACTTTTTGTAAAAAACAAACTCTTTTGATCGTTATATATACATATGGCTTCTACCGATGTACTTTATATTGTGTGAATTTTAATGTGTTTGATTTATAAATGGTTCAAATGTTTGTCCAATACATAATTAGCCAATGCATCTGTTAATGTATTAAGACATCTAGGAATATCCTGATATTCAATGTGATCAAAGTAACGCTCCAAGAGGTGAATTCGCAAATACACCTGTAACAAAGTAGGACTTCGAATAGAGTAGATATTACTTAGTTGTAGTACTGCAAGGTGTGAGTCAAGTCGCACAACCAAATGATGAATTTGGAGTGAGATAGCATCAATCAATAATTCAATAACGGTGCTATACTCTGCAATGTTGTTGGTTGCACGGCAAAGACATACACCTCGTAAAGATATAATTTCGTTCATTGGGGCATAGATTGCCCACACAGCGGAAGCTAGGTTTCGAGTACTATGGCTAGCACCATCAGCGAAGCCAATATAGGGTAGCGAAGACTCCGACATCTGGAAATCAAACACAACGTCACATAAGAGCAGAGACCAGATAACGTCAAAAAGCAAACTAAAGTAACACACACAAAGTATGATACATAAAATACAAGTACTTGTGCACAAATGACTTATGCATAATACTTCTTCAAGTACAACCCATTCATGGGTTCACTCAAAGGGATACCATCGTAATCGACTAGCTCATATGCTCCTTTTTCCAAAACTCGACGAACAATGTAAGGACCTCGCCACATTGGTTCGAATTTTCCAGCTCCTAAGACATCTCAATCATGTTCATAGAGAAGAACAAGATCACGTTCAGAGAAAACTCGCGACTTGACATGTTTGTCATACTATGCCTTGACACGTTTCTTTTGGGCTTCTATTACTAGAGTGGCATCATGTTGAGTCTTGTCTAATCGCCTTAAATACAATAGACATTCTTCTTCAGCAGAAGTATTAGGTAAGAGTTCAACATCTAGATTTAGAGAAGGTATCTCGCATTCTATAGGAAGAATGGCTTCCACACCATAGATCAATCGAAAAGGTGTAAACCCCGTAGCGGATTTGACAGATGTCCTACATGCCCACAATGCAGAGAACAACATCATGTGCCAACTGGTTTTATGAATTCCTATCATTCATCAAAGCATAGTTATAAGAAATTTGTTGATTGCTTCGACATGGCCATTAGCTTGCGCATAATAGGGTGTTGATTTATCATAACGAAGACCCAACTTTTCTGTAAGTTCAGACATCATAAAATTCCTAAAATGACTACAATGATCAGTGATGATAGCTTGAGGAACACCAAAACGAGCTATGACATGGTTGAAAAGAAACAACGTTGCAATCTTTCCAGTATTATCGAATGTTGGCATTGCCTTGGCCCATTTTGTAAAACAATCAACAACTACAATGATGTAACCATGCCCCCCGGCCGAGTGAGGGTGACATGTCATGAAATCAATGCCCCATTTCGTAAAAGTACCAACTAAGACCACAGGATGAAGAGGAGCAGGATGTGATCTAATTTTCTGAGTGTAGGTCTGGCAGGCATGACATTTCTGAACAGCAGTAATGCAGTCGTTGAAAAAGGAAGGCCAAAAATATCCTGCGCATAAGATCTTCTAGGCAGTAGCATACCCAGACATATGACCGCCACATGCTCCGGAATGGAAATCATTCAGAGCTTTATTGGCTTCATCAAACGTCAGACAACGTCGAAAAATAGAGTTAATGCCCCAACGGTAAAGAGTATCCTCGAGGATAATGTATTGACGTGCTTGATAGCGAATGCGATGTCATTCGGTATGAGACAAAGCAGGCTGGAAAGTCTGGGTTTGGAGATATATAATGATATCTCCATACCAAAGATCGTCAATACTAATAAGGAAAAGAGATTCATCAGGGAATGAATCTACTCCTACATTTTCCGTGGCAGAGTGAGGAAAATCACATATCAATTCCGCAAAAACTAAGGATTTCTTAGACGTGGCGCGATCGAATTCTAAGTCAAACTCCTGGAGAATGACAATCCATTTGGAGTATTTGGCCCCTAGAAATTGACGTGTCAAAATGTTTTGCATAGGGTTACAATGAGAAATCACTGTAGTTTTCCGTGAAAGGATATAATGCCGAAAGCGTTGAACAACTTGAACGGCAGCCAAGGCCAGTTTTTCAACATGTTGATACTTGATTTCAGTTGATGTTAGATTTCTACTCAAGTAATAAATAACATGTTCATCGTGCGCATCATCGTCTTGGACGAGAACCATGCCAATAGTATACTCAGAGGCAGCAAGATAAAGAAAATAATTACGACTATAGTCAGGAGGAAAGAGAAGCAGAGCTCATGTGAGAGACAACTTCAAAGCCTCAAAAACATTGTTAGCAACGGTGTCCTAGACGAACTTGGAATCTTTCTTTAGTAGCCGTGTAAAACCACGAGTAATCTCTGCGTAATTAGGAATGAAACGACGAAGAAAGTTTGCTTTCGCCTGGATACTTTGTAACTGGCGTAGTGTTGAAGGAGGAGGGAGATTAAGAATCGCCTCAACCGATATCTCTTGACGTGAAACGATGAAACCTAGAAGACGGTCGGATTCTACACAAAAAACGCATTTGTGAGGATTTAAACAGATGCGATAGAACTGAAAAAGAATGAAAATAGCTCGGAGATGAGTGGGGTGATCGATGCGTCGCAAAGAATGAGCTAGTAAATCATCCAAATAGGGTTGAACGATATGCTTAATATCATGAAAAGCATAAGACATAGCACGTTGAAACGTCGCGCCAGCGTTCTTAAGACCGAAGGGAAGTTTCCTGTAGGAAAAAGTACCCCAAGGGCATATAAAAGCAGTTTTATGTTGGTCCTCGGAAGCGATGTTAATTTGATTATAGCTGGAGAAACCATCCATGAGAGAGAAGATTTCACTGCCGACACAATCATTGACAATCTAGTCGACAAAAGGGGTTGGAAAGTTGTCTTTTGGACACGCTTTGTTAATAGCCCTATAATCAACACATACATGAATACTGCCACCTTTCTTATCAATCGGTACAGGGTTGGAAACCCATTCTGTCAGAGCCACGGGATAAATAAAGCCGGCTTTGAGAAGTTTTTCAACCTCAAGCTTAATAGCCGCCGCTTTACGTGGGTGTACTAGACGTAGGCGCTGCCAGACATGTTTAGCTCCGAGGTATGTCTTAATCTCATGTACAACAATAGCAGGGTCGATACCTGGCATCTCTTCGTAGCTCCAGGCGAAGATCTCATGAAATTCTTTGAACAGAGAAGTATAAGTGACAATTTCATCTGGAGAACACGAAGCTCCAATATGAACATTTTCAACTATCCCAGGTTTAACGGATATATCAATGGGAATTGTGGGCGATATATTACTGAGGTTCCCTTCAGCAAACACATCATGTGCTGATCCGAGAATGGTCGATATGACAACAACGGTCGATGGAGTCGAAATCCGTTGGTAGTTCTCCAGAGTGTGTTGTTCCAGAAAGAGTATGGAACGATGATGTCCATCGTCCCAAGGGGTGTCCTCCATGACGGACATAATCATCTCGTCAGTGGGAAAGACAACACGTAAAGGATAGGGAGACAACTCATCAAAAGAAGAGGTAGAAGGCTTTGCCGATTGAATCGCTTGATAAGCAGACTCAACCGGACTTAACGGCATGACATCGCCGAAACGAGTGTGATCTCCAGCATCAAGGACTATCCAAGGATCATAATACATAGGAAGTTCGTGAGGAACAGAGGAAATCATGTTTATAGAAGAAACGGACAAGCGTGGAACATCAGGCGGAGGAATGGAGAAAGTGTCCATTAGCGAAGAGTCCTTTAAAAGGCCTACACCAACATTCTCGTAACGCAACGGGGTTTTAGCTATAAACGGCACGTTGCCAGTATGAGTATCAGAATTAAAGAAGGCAAGTTGGTCAACTGTAACAACCTTTCCCTGATGAGGAAAATGGACGACACAGAAAAGTGTTGACACAACAGTGCGCATGGAATCGATCCAACTACGACAAGATTGTAATCAAGGGGAGCATCAAAAACTTCCACTTCAACTTGGACTGTCTTACCTTCTAGTGTAATGGGCAATGAGGGAAGAACACCGTAACACTTAAAACTAGAGCCATTGAAGGCTTTCAAAGTATTTTGTGATTCATTTAACGGAGGAGCGCCAATGGCTTTCCAACAAGCAAAAGAAATTACACACGTAGAGGCACCCTCATCGATAACAGTTCAACAAATGTTGGGGGGGTAACCTTGGAATATGAGTGAATACTACAATCAATACTGTGTACCAAAGGCTGAGAGGAAAAAGGGAAAAGTTGCTATCTGGGGGGTACAAGACTTGAGCCTCTGCACTATTCTCTTTACTATCGCTTGGATGACTGGAGTTCTGCTCCACATATGGAATTACAGAGCTACTTCTAGTACGCCATCGAGTGTACTGAGCCCCGAGTATTCAATTGGGTGGATGTTGTGCTTCGCAGTATCAAAAGGCAATTAACTAAATGTAGGCGAGGTGAATTGAAACAATTTGGGTATGGATCTTTACTAGTTTCCTTCTTCCTTGAGAGGGTCCCCGTACTTAGACTTCAGGTTGAGTGGAACCTACTGGGTCCTAGGGATCTAAGGATGCTTAGATGGTGTGGGCTCATGGCCCGGCACGTGGCAGGACCAATCATCAAGTATGACGATATTTTCTTTGACTAGCTTCGAAACCAAATGTTGATGATCGATGACTACGCATATGCCGGGTTGGATTTTCGAGGAGATCCAGATTTGGCACTGCCTGAGGATGCTCAGTGGGGTGACCTTGGTAAGAAGTACATGCATTTTCTCTTTTTAAATGTTTTTGAATTTTTAGTATATTCAAATGTTTTTGTTTTATATGTTTATTCAAAGACTAACACAAAATGTTTGTTGATAACACAGATGTTGGACCGTATAGACCTCCTGGCACCTCTCCTATCCAGTGATGAGGAGAAGTAGCACCAGCAGCACCACAGTATGCCGAAGACTATCAGGTGGTGGAACAGAATTTAGAAGGTCTGACAGCAGACATTCTAGATATGACTCTAGAAGAGGTTCCATGACGCGATCAGCATCACACTGTAGGGGTATCAGCAGCTATGAGTTGACTGCTCCATAGGGTTGCTAGGGAAGTCGTGTGTTACCATGAACGTCATCTGTGAAGTCACTTTGTAGAAGCTATGAGCTTCAAATTTTGATATTTTGGTCTTCGGACAAACTTTTTGTAAAAAACAAACTCTTTTGATCGTTATATATACATATGGATTCTACCGGTGTACTTTATATTGTGTGAATTTTAATGTGTTTGATTTATAAATGGTTCAAATGTCTATCCAATACATAATTAGCCAATGCATCTGTTAATGTATTAAGACATCTAGGAATATGTTGATATTCAATGTGATCAAAGTAACGCTCCAAGAGGCTAATTCGCAAATACACCCATAACAAAGTAGGACTTCGAATAGAGTAGATATTACTTAGTTGTAGTACTACAAGATGCGAGTCAAGTCGCACAACCAAATGACGAATTCCGAGTGAGATAGCATCAATCAATAATTCAATAACGGCGCTATACTCTGCAATGTTTTTGGTTGCACGGAAAAGACATACACCTCGTAAAGATATAAGTTCGTTCCTTGGGGCATAGATTTCCCATGCAGCAGAAGCTAGGTTTCGAGTACTACGGCTAGCACCATTAGCGAAGCCAATATAGGGTAGCGAAGACTCTGACATCTGGCAATCAAACACAACGTCACATAAGGGCAGAGACCAGATAACGTCAAAAAGCAAACTAAAGTAACACACACAAAGTATGATACATAAAATACAAGTACTTGTGCACAAATGACTTATGCATAATACTTCTTCAAGTACAACCCATTCCTGGGTTCACTCAAAGGAATACCATCGTAATCGACCAACTCATATGCTCCTTTTTCCAAAACTCGACGAACAATGTAAGGACCTCGCCACATTGGTTCGAATCTCCCAGCTCCTAAGACATCTCGATCCTGTTCATAGAGAAGAACAAGATCACCTTCAGAGAAAACACGCAGCTTGACATGTTTGTCATACTGTGCCTTGACACGTTTCTTTTGGGCTTCTATTACTAGAGTGGCGTCACATCGAGTCTCGTCTAATCGCATTAAATACAATAGACGTTCTTCTTCAGAAGAAGTATTAGGTAAGAGTTTGACAGCTAGCTTTAGAGAAGGTATCTCGCATTCTATAAGAAGAATGGCTTCCACAACATAGACCAATCGAAAAGGCGTGAACCCTGTAGCAGATTTGACAGATGTCCTATATGCCCACAATGCAGAAAACAATATCATGTGCCAACTGGTTTTATGAATGCCTATCATCCGTCGAAGCATAGTTATAAGAACTTTGTTGATTTCTTCAACCTGGCCATTAGCTTCTGGATAATAGGCTATTGAGTTATCATGATGAAGACCCAACTTTTCTGTAAGTTCAGACATCATAAAATTCCTAAAATTACTACCGTGATCAGTGACGATAGCTTGAGGAACACCAAAATGAGCTATGACATGGTTAAAAAGAAACAACGCTGCGGTCTTTCCAGTATTATCGAATGTCAGCATCGCCTCGACCCATTTTGTAAAATAATCAACAGCTACAATGATGTAATCATGCCCCCCGGTGGAGTGAGGGTGACATGTCATGAAATCAATGCCCCATTTCGCAAAAGGACCAACTGAGACCACAGGATGAAGAGGAGCAGGATGTGACCTAATTTTCTGAGTGTAGGTCTGGTAGGCATGCATTTTTGAACAACAGTAATGCAGTCGTTGAGCAAGGAAGGCCAAAAATATCCTACGCGTAAGATCTTCTGGGCAGTAGCATACCTAGACGTATGACCGCCACATGCTCCAGATTGGAAATCATTCAGATCTTTCTCGGCTTCATCAAACGTCAGACAACGTCGAAAAATAGAGTCAATGCCCCGATGGTAAAGAGTATCCCAGAGGAAGATGTATTGACGTGCTTGATAGCGAATGCGACGTCGTTCGGTATGAGACAAAGCAGGCCAGAAAGTCTGGGTTTGGAGATATATAATGATATCTCCATACCAAATATCGTCAGTACTAATAAGGAAAAGAGATTCATCAGGTAATGAATCTACTGCTACATTTTCCGTGCCAGAGTGAGGAAAATCACATATCAATTCCGCAAAAACTAAGGATTTCTTAGACGTGGCGCGATCGAATTCTAAGTCAAACTCCTGGAGAATGACAATCCATTTGGAGTATTTTCCCCCTAGCAATTGACGTGTCAAAATGTGTTGCATAGGGTTACAATGAGAAATCACTATAGTTTTCCGTGAAAGGATATATTGCCAAAAGCGTTGAACAGCTTGAACGGCAACCAAGGCCAGTTTTTCAACATGTTGATACTTGATTTCAGTTGATGTTAGATTTCTACTCAAGTAATAAATAACATGGTCATCTTGTGCATCATCCTCTTGGACGAGAACCATGCCAATAGTATACTCAAAGGCAACAAGATAAATAAAATAATCACGACTATAGTCAGGAGGAAAGAAAAGCGGAGCTCGTGTGAGAGACAACTTCAAAGCCTCAAAAGCATTGTTAGAAACGGTGTCCGAGACGAACTTGGAATCTTTCTTTAGTAGCCGTGTAAAACCACGAGTAATCTCGACGTAATTAGGAATGAAATGACGAAGAAAGTTTGATTTCCCTTGGAAACTTTGTAATTGGCGCAGTGTTGAAGGAGGAGGGAGATTAAGAATCGCCTCAACCTTAAGAGGATCTACCCTGATCCCTTGACATGAAACGATGAAACCTAGAAGACGATCGGATTCTACACAAAAAACGCATTTTTGAGGATTTAAACGGATGTGATAGAACCGACAACGAATGAAAATAGCTCGGAGATGAGTGGGGTGATCGACGCGTTGCAAAGAATGAGCTGGTAAATCGTCCAAATAGAGTTGAACGATATGCTTAATATCATGAAAAGCATAAGACATAGCACGTTGAAACGTCGCGCCGACGTTCTTGAGACCGAAGGGAAGTTTCCTGTAGGCAAAACTACCCCAAGGACATATAAAAGCAGTTTTATGTTGGTCCTCGAGAGCGATGTTAATTTCAATATAGTCGGAGAAACCATCCATGAGAGAGAAGATTTCACTGTCGGCACAATCATCGACAATCTGGTCGACAAAAGGGGTTGGAAAGTTGTCTTTTGGACATGCTTTGTTAATATCCCTATAATCAACACATACACGAATACTACCACCTTTCTTATCAATCGGTACAGGGTTGGAAACCCATTCTGTCAGAGCCACGGGATAAATAAAGTCGGCTTTGAGAAGTTTTTCAACCTCAAGCTTAATAGTCGCCACTTTACGTGGGTGTACTGGACGTAGGCGCTGTCGAAAAGGTTTATCTCTGGGGTATGTATTAATCTCATGTACAATAATAGCAGGGTCGATACCTGGCATCTCTTCATAGCTCCAGGTGAAGATATCATGAAATTCTTTGAACGGAGAAGTATAAGTGATGATTTCATCTGGAGAACATGAAGCTCCAATATGAACATTTTCAACTATCCCAGGTTTAATGGATATATCAATGGGAATCATGGGAGAAATATTACTGAGGTTCCCTTCGGAAAACACATCATGTGCTGATCCGGGAATGGTCGATATGACAACAACGGTCGACAGGGTCGAAATCCGTTGGTAGTTCTCCAGAGTGTGTTGTTCCAGAAAGAGTATGGAACGATGATGTCCATCGTCCCAAGGGGTGTCCTCCATGATGGACATGATCATCTCGTCAGTGGGAAAGACAACACGGAAAGGATCAGGAGACAACTCATCAAAAGAAGAGGTAGAAGGCATTGCCGATTGAATCACCTGATAAGCAGACTCAACCAGACTTAACGGCATGACGTCGCCGAAACAAGTGTGATCTACAGGATCAGGGACTATCCAAGGATCGTAATACACAGGAAGTTCGTTAGGCACAGAGGAGATCATGTTTATAGAAGCAACGGACGGGCGTGGAACATCAGGTGAAGTAATGGGGAAAGTGCCCATTAGCGAAGAGTCCTTTAAAAGGCCTACACCGACATTCTCGTAACCCGGCATGGTTTTAGCTATAACAGACACGTTTCCAGTACGAGTATCAGAATTAAAGAAGGCAAGTTGGTCAACTGTAACAACCTTTCCCTGATGAGGAAAACGGATGACACAGAAAAGTGTTGACACAACAGCGTGCATGGAATCGATCCAACGACGACCAAGCAGAAGATTGTAATCAAGGGGAGCATCAAAGACTTCCACTTCAACTTGGACTGTCTTACCTTCTAGTGTAACAGGCAACGAGGGAAGAACACCATAAGTCTTAAAACTAGAGCCATTGAAGGCTTTCAAAGTATTTTTTGATTCATTTAAGGGAGGAGAGCCAATGGCTTTCCAACAAGCAAAAGACATTACACACATAGAGGCACCCTCATCGATAACAGTTCGGCAAATGTTCTTGTCCGAGACAACAACTTGTATCTGGAATGCAAGCTGGGGGGGTAACCTTGGAATATGATCTTCCAAGTCAAAGACGATTAAATTCGTATCTGTGGGGTCAATTCCACCTATAGCTTTCAATAGTTCCTTCCGCTGTGCAGGACAAGAATGAAGGACTTCAAGGGATGACATTGTTGAAGGTGCTTGGGCCAGATCTTCCACAATACTGTAGTTCTAGGCCGCACAAGCATGAGGATTGAAAGCTGACTTGTGAACAACACCCTTAGGGGGTCGCAGGACTGTATCAGGGCTCGGTCGTTCGAGATAAAGAGGACTGTTGGTAGGTGGAGTTGGTGGAGAGGGTTGTACCAAAGCAGGAGGTACATCGCCAACCTTCTCCTTAGACAGAGAATAATCTTTGGCTCTAGTTGTGATTGCAACGTTATTTTTCTTAGAATCACCAGTACACATCAAAACATATAATGTCGTAGAAGTATATGGTTGGTCATGGATGACCAACTGAGCCTGTTGTTGAGACGGGAAGGGTTGGGACAAGACTGTTGGCGTAGATGGTTTTGGCGTCCCTTTGTAGGAACTTAGTAACTTCGGCACGTTGAGGACAATCCTTCGTGTAGTGATTGTCACCACAGATAAGGAAAGGGTATCGTGGTTTGTGCTTATCCCGATATTCAACAGGAGGAGTTTTAGTTTGCTCTATTGGATTATTATTTTTTCTCTCCTTATTCTTGCCTCTCCCCTTTTTAGATTTATTTTTACCGGTCGGGGTAGATTGAATGGCGTTCACCTCAGAGGTTTTACCGGCGGGAGTAGCAGGAGTTGGAGCATTTTGAACATTAGAAGATGTATATTTAGGGGTTTTACTTGAAACAAAATGTGAGTGGGCATGGGCAGTACCAATCACACCATCAGCTGCATGAAAGGCAGCTGGAGTAGTTGAATTGCTGGAAGTACCAGGACGAGGTAATTCAGGTAGAAAATCATAAAGTATTCCCATTTGCGAATAAACGAGATCAAGATATTGAGCACGACTTATAGCCTGCTCTTCCGTAACAACGCCACCCATGGAAATGTCTTTACCAATTTCGTTCACAAAGGATTTCGTAAACCATTCTGCCAGTAACTGATCAGGAAGTTCAAGTTTAATGAGACGTCGTCTCCTTCACCACTCATGGATATGATCCGATATATGAGTGCCTTTAGTCTGTTTGAAGGAAGTCAAAATCTCAGTCCCAGTATCATAACGGATCAGTAACTGGTAATGTGTAAGAAAATCCATAGCTAGGGTGTCGAAATCAGAGAAGAAACCTTGTGGCAATTCAATATACCACTTCGCAGCAGAACCAGTAAGAGTTCGTTGAAAAAGATGCAGATGGATAGAGTCATCCATCAAAGAGTTGGATGAACACCATAAGTGAAAATTCATAATGTGATTGTTTGGGTCCTCTCCCACCTTTCCATCGAATTTGGGAATGTCTGATGGAAGCTTGGCTAGAATAACGGGCCATTGGGGAGAGTGACGAATAGGATCATTCAGAATTCTAGACAAATCTGGAAAATCCAAAGTAACAAGAAAATGAAACTATCGATTGACTTGTGGGTACTAGTGACTTTGGGGTGGAAGACCTGTTGGCAAACCAGTAGGCCCGTATGCAGTCTATCCATAGTGGGAAGACCCCGGTTGATTCTATGGCGATTGTAGAGGATAGTAGTTCCAAGGATTGTAACCTTGAGTTTGAGCAGGGACCTGAGTTTGAGCATTCTAACCCTGACCCCAAATAGGATTAGGTATACCCGGATATGGTTGGCCTATAGTAGGGGCAGTTTGTTGCCCCCCAGTCATTTGAGGAAGATTTTGTAACATCTGAGTCCAATACTGGGCCAAAGCAGGAGGTATATTTTGTCCAAAAGGTGGGGTTAGTCCCCCTATCGTAGGTGGAGTTCCAATTGGAGGTTTTGTTCCAATCGAAGGTTGAGTAGTAACTGGAACATGTCTGGTAAAAGGAGGTTGAAACGTTCCACCTTTCCCCCCAACGGGAATCTGCAAGTTTGGTGCAACGGACGGAATAGTGCCACTCGGATTAGGAATGCTAGAAGTAAATTGAGGGAGTGTCGAAATAAAACCGGGAATAGGGTGCCCATGAAAATATGGACCACCAAGAGTACCAGAAGGGGTTTGCGGAGGTGTTGGATTTGAAGCATTTAACAAAGCATTCAACGAATGGTAACCGGGTGGTAGTGTCGTAGTAACATTGGGTGTTCGTTGGGTGTTTATAGGAGGAAGTCCAGCTGTAGTGAACCTTGTTGGGACACTCGTAGTGTTCGCGAGATGGACCATCTCGATAGGGAGAAAAAAGTGATAAGTGGTATTTACCGGCACAGCCTCTGTCTCAGAAAACACTGGAGGGTTGATTTCAGAGACCATAGGCGAACCAGGACTAAAAAGAGTCCTGCGAAAATCACCTGCAGACCAAAAAGGATCCTGGCCTTCTACACTGGGAAAAGGCCCAACGGGTGATTCAGAATAAGTAACAACTAAATCCCTAGAAGAATTTAATCACACAAAAGGTCGTTCACCACGGCGAATGTGAAAGTCCTCTCTAGTATTGGTAATTCGAAAAGGTTCTAGAGATTTAGTTGATTCCACTTGTGGTGTGGTGACAACTAAGACTTCACTTGTTTCCACGTGTGGTGGGGTAACAACTGAGACTTCACTCTGGTGAGGAGAGCCCTCAGGTGTACCGGTAGGAAAAGCTTGAGAATCGTCCAGATGTTCTGGAGATAAACCTTGCATCCTACGTGAACGTCATGGGGGAGAAATTGTAAATGAGTGACAAGCTCCGCGAAGAAATTCTTAAGGTCAACTTCGAGAAACAAACAATATGCACTAGTAAACAAAATCTAGGAAACAAACACCAGGCAAACAAGACCTTCTAATTTCGAAGCCACTAGTTGGTGATGAAATCCAACGTCGCAACAACGAGACGAGAAGGGGCGGGGCTAGGATGGAAAAGTTATGCTGACGACCTGCTTAACGGACTTACACCCTGGTGCAAGATCCCACACATAATCGTGGGTATACCCTCCAAGGAGCCCGAGTGAGTTTGATCAACATCAATTCCAGGTACCGTGAAGACTTTCCCCTCCACAGTCACCTTGGGTAAGAACCTAGAGAGATAGGCCACTAAGGTCACAACCAACAACAATAAATCTTGGGGGGACAGTCGACAGTCCGATCCACACGCAAGGGCAGGGTATCTAGCCTGCAATCAACTCAAAAGGCTTCCACTCATCATTGTGGGTATACCTCCGAGTGACCCCCGTAATATGTGCAATCTCTACACTGATGTCAACAAAGTAGGGTGAGTAACTCTGCCAACACCAATGCAACCTAGTGCTTGACCCTTGTGTTAGAAGGGCTTCCCAGGACAATATGTTGTAAATGGAATTTAACACTCCCTAACTCAAGATGCTATTGTGTGTTTTGAGCTTTTGGAGAGTGTATCTCTCTTCCTACTCCAAAGCACTAGCCTAGCTAAATGTTGGTGTAAAAGAGCCCTAGAAAAGAGTTACTAGATATATTTTACAATTAAGCAATGTTTTTAAGAGCTGTTGTTTACTCAAAGGTAATGGAAGTGAAACTTATGTTGTATGACTCTGACCCAATAATGCAAGGATGAAAATGAAATGTATCACTTTACGTTCAATGAATCCTATATATGGGAGAGAGAGAAGTTATCCAGATCAACCATGAACTATAATGCACAATTTCCTTTCAAATGTCAATGCAAACAATCAGTTATTGAATGACTATTCTCTATGTTTGTCTTTTTCAACACTTCAACAATCTCTAAAAATTGATTTTCAATGTTTTGTAAATGAAAAAAACAATTTGATGAAAGAAAAACGTTGTGTTCACTTTTCAAAAAGAATCCTCACTCTACCAATGAGAGAACATAAAATCAAATCATAAAGAATCAAGCAATAACAACCCAATCAAATCTTTCAATGAAAGCAAAAATAAAGAGCAAACCAAATAGTCTTCTCAATGCAAACGAAAATATTCTTTCAAACCATAAAAAATGAGAAAACCAAGCAAACTTAACTTCCATCCAATCACTAGTTCTCAACTAATCAAACACACTCAGAATCTGAAGGTAGAGAGAATGGTTTTTCCAAGAAGAGTCAAGAAATGAAAGTCAAGCCACAAATGCCAAGAAAAGCCTTGAAACCCTAAGACTATTCACGCATGCAAACTGAAGCAAGAAAGGTATCAATCAACAGTCCAAGAAACCAATAAGTTGTATTTCAACTGATCTGGGCAGTTAGAAACACTAAAACTCAATTTCAAAATTTTGAAAAAGACTATTTGCAGGCAAGCAATATAACACAGTGCGAGAATCTATGATTCTCACAAGCAAACTTTGAGCAAGGTACGAGAACCTCGCATTGAACCCTATGAGCAGGGTGCGAACCTGAACAGTTCTCGTAGGCTATAATGGAGTGCAGTGCGAGAATTCCTGAACATATCAAAAAATTTGAAAAATGAAGTAAAATTGCAAAAAGCTTCTGGACTTAGAAGGTCTATCAGGATATCCTGAAGACTCAGAGACTGATAAGATAGGAGAAAAATGAAACCAGAGGAAATGGCCACAGAAAAATATCAAAAGCCACAAATAAAATGGGATTGATCCCCAGTGGAGTCGCCAATTTTGTTATAGGATAAATTTCTAAGTGCGGACACAAACCGATCTCCCTAGATCCACCTGGATCTAGAACAAAACAAGATAGAATACTATTATTTCCCTAGATTTCGACTATTCAATGAACTAGGAGGCAAGAATCATGAACATATCATGTGATCGCTTCCTTGGGTCTTTGTTGTTCTAGTTTCACTCCAATTCTCTTGCGCAGTGTAGATCAGGACAGCCCAAACCAATCGAAGTGAAAACAACTTAATATATCCAATAGTTAATCTATGTATATGATCAAGGAGTTATACAATAAAGAAGACATATCTTTATGGGAAAGGGACATATTACTGTATTATATTGATAGAAAGAAAAGATTACAACCTGAGCCTTGATGTTGCAAACCTCCTTTCGATGGCCCTTGGCTCTGACACACACACTTGCTCACTTGCATGAAGAAGATCAACCACCTTTGATAACCTTGATGGAGTTCTTCGCTGCTGTAGCATCAGTCCTTCACACAATCTTTCACTAATTCTCCAATATCTTCTTAACCTTGTTTTCTTCTAACCTTTTCCATGAGAATCCCCTCAATATATAAGAGAGAATGAATTAGTTACTTGGATAGGAATGATCCCAAAATATCAGGAAAGCCAATACTTAGATAACCATTCGAATGCCATCTCATCCTTCTAGAAGATTCCCTTCTAGAAGGTTCGAGAATTCATCTTTTTCCCTTCTTTAGAAAGAGTTCGCACCCTAACAGTTAGACACAGTGCGAACTTCTCGCACCCTGGCTTAAGGCAGCCTACGAGAATCATGCATTCTTGCAGGAAAATGTATTGGTAGCCTACGGACCTTCCTCAAAAATGTGATTTCTGAAAAGAGATGAAGGTAACTTTTCTCTGGAGAAAGTTCTAATGAAGAGCCTGAGTACACCATAATCAATATATCATCATGACGACCAAAATCATGGGTAACAGCCAAATTCACCTTCAAACACAGATTAAATTGCAATGGAAATTCGTTGGCCAGATGTATAGAATCACAGTCACAACTAGTAGCCAAAAACACAGTATTAAAATGCAACGATTTCAGTCTTAATAATGGCAAATCACCAGAGTAACAAAGGGGAAAATCGCCTTCCAATAATTTAAATGCATAAGAAGGAAAAAGAAATCGTAGTCCCAATAATGTAAGGGCCTGTAAAAGAAAGGACAACGCGGTCTCCAATCATCTTCAAATATTAATGAGCAGAGGTAAAAATGCCGAGAAAATTGCTATCATTAAAACAAAAATGGATTTAAGTTGCAGGGAGGTATCGCTACGCAGATTTAAGTTATCTAGCAATAAGTTAAAACATAGAGTTAAATTCATCCAACAACTTATATAAAAAGGCAGATATAAATGTATACGACGATATTTAAAAACACAGAGTTAAATTGATCCAGCAACTTATATAAAAACGTAGATTTAATTTTTCGTGGTTGAGGGTGTTGAAATGAAGGAAATTCCAGAGACAGTTTCCAGATTACCGAGAACGAATAATATGCAGAGGTGAAATAACACGTAAATACCGAGGCAAGACGGAGATCAATGCAGAGATGAGAAGGGGAAAATAGCTAGGCAAACACATCCTTCGCTCCTCATCCACGTACAGAAAAGAAGGGCATTTGAATATATAGGTTGTTGTGCACTAAAGTGACGACTGTCGATTCGGCTCCTGGATGACTACTTAGGCATGGAATAAAGAGCTAGGGATGAGGAAAAAAATCTCAAATCTTCACAACAATCAACAAACCAAAGGGCAGTCTCAACATGCAGGGATCGAAGGCCGAGGGAATCAAGTCAACAATGAGCTTAAGGTTTACGGGGAAAATTAAGTTCCCAGTTGAAATGCTAAGTCCATGTTTTCATTACCCAATAAAAGTACAAAAATAAAAGCATAAAGTATATTAATAATCTACCATGCAGAAATAAAGGAAGCATACCGTAGCCCGAGTCACCCACTCTGAGTCATTGTCCTGCACGCTCTATGCTTCTCCTGCTTCCCAACCGATGAGACTTCATCGGTACCTCCCATCCAACGCTAGGGGTACTCTTCTTCCCCCTTAGCCCCCCGAGCCACAAAGGGGCCATGCACACTAAAGGAGAGGACAACTAGCTCCCAGCTCACCTCGCAAGGCTGAGCTACCACTCCTCACCGAGCTAGGTATCCCAACTCCCACAAACTAAGTCATTCAAGTCTAAAATTCTGCAGCATAACGTTATGCATGACAAAAGAGATCCCTCATCCTTCTCCTCCCTCCTTTATATAGAGTTTGTAAGTCATTTACTTTCCCAAAATCTCATTTAATTTAATGTTCAATAATTTAATTCATAAAAATCCTCCCCGTACATGTGTCACCCCTCCCCTTCATTGCACTATAAATTAATTTCATTAATTAATTAATTTCCCCTATTTCCCTCACCCACCTAAAAGAATTCCTAGAAACGCTCCTAGTTGTCCCCATAATCCCTTACATATTTTAATGACTTACCCCCTTGCTAATTTAATATTTGAGTTTAATTTAGAAAGTTCTTAAATGCTAGATACCTTACTAAGTTAATCTTTTTTCTTTTTCCTTGTGCTTCTCCTTTCTTTTTATGTTTCCTGTTTTTTCCTAGTTTCCTAATTCTTTTAAATTTCCCTCTTTCCCTTTTTATTTAAAATTCAAATTGGAAGGTGTAGAAAATTAACTTCTTCCCCTTTTCCTTTTTAATTAATAAATTTTTAATTAGCATAAGTGACAAAACAATTATTTCCCCTTTTTCCCCCTTTTTATTTTTATCTCCAAAAGATTTTTATAAATTAATGAATTGATGACCCCTTTCTTGTCACATGATTAATGATGATTATAAATATTATTTATTTATTTATATTTTTATTGTTATATAAATATATATTTTTATTTTTATCACAAGTATCACTTAGACCTAGACTTTAATTTCCTAGGTTGGGCAACATTTTATTAGGGAAATTGTTTTAAATCTTTCTCATCACATTATTCGTTCTAAGGCCATATAGGTTTATTCATTTATTAATTAACGTGACGTGCCCTTCAAGATGCACTAGGTTCTCCCAGGGTGGCACTCACCTCATTTTGTTTCCCTTGCACAACGTGCCCTTCAGGATGCACTACGTACTCCAAGGGTGTCACTTGCCTCTTCCTGTTTTTCTTGTGTGACGTTCCCTTTAGGACGAACTCCGTGCTCCAAGTGTGCCACTCGCCTCTTGACTTACTTGGTAGACATCAAAAATCACTGGAGTCAATAATCCGCTAGGTGATATTATGGGAGACTAAGGGCCTCTAAGGAATAAGGCCCCTGCCTTATTGCACGCCCCTTAGAATCATCATGAGCGACTGTCGCAGTCGGCCCTCACTCACGATGTTAACTATGTCTTCCTTCATTCCCTTCCAAAAGAATAAGGGCTTAAGGTCTGCCCTCATCTTCATAACTCCTGGGTGAGCCATGTATACTTCTCTATGAGCCTCATTTAGGATCAAGCTCCTCAACTCGTCGTTCGGTGCTACATAAATCTGATTTTTAAACCTCAATAATCCATCATCGTCAAATGAAAATCCTTCAAATCTCGGTACCATCATTGTGTTTTGTCTGATAAAATCCTCGAGCTCTTTGTACCAGTCATCATCACGCTATAAAGTTAGAATATTTTCACGTAGATTCGTTTGAAGAGGCAACAACAAAAAGAGGCGTGGTCTCCAACTCAATTCATCTTCCACTCAGTTCAGTGTTCCTTTTATGTAATAAATCTCGAAATTTTACTCGCTAAGAAATTACGACCAACGTCATTGTCGCGCATTCAGGTCGCCTTGCATAAAGATGTGTTGTAGTCCATAGTGGTCCGTCTTTAGTTCAAATTTTTGTCCAACTAGGTAGTGTCTCCAAACCTTCAAGGCATAAACAATGGCTAACAACTCCAAATCATGCGTCACATAGTTCTCCTCATGCCTTCTCAGTTTCCTCGAGATGTAAGCGATCACTCAACCATATTGCATCAAGAGTTTGCCTAAGCCTTCTTTGGATGCATCAGTGCATACCAAGAAGTCCGCATCCATGTCAGGGACCTTTAGTATCAATTTTGTTGTCGACAGCTCTTTGAGTCTCCCAAATGCTTCCATGCATTTCTCGGTCCAAACAAACTTCTTGTTCTTCTTCTGCAATTCCATGATTAGATTTGCTATCTTCGAAAATCCCTCGATGAATCGTCGATAACATCCTGCTAAACCCATGAAGCTATGCACTTTCAAGACATTTATCTATGTAAGCCATTCCATAATAGTCTCGACCTTTGTTGGATCCACAACGATACCTTCACCAGAGATGGCGTGCCCTAAGTAATGAATCTTTGATTGATAAAACAAGCATTTTGAAAAATTCCCATACAATTTTTTCTCTCACAGACACTGTAGTACCAAGCACAATTGCTCATCATGCTCCTCCGTCATCTGAGATTAAATCAAAATATCATCAATGAATACTTGCACGAACTTGTCCAAGTAATCGTGGAACACCCCGTTCATCAAACTGATAAATACCCTTGGGGCGTTTTTCAGTCCAAATGGTAAAACAATAAACTCCTAATTCCCAAACCTCATCTTAAAGGCGGTCTTAGGGATGTAATCCTCCTTGATCCATAACTAGTGATACCCTGATCACAAATAAATCTTTGAGAACACCGTCGCACCCTTCATATGATTGAACAGATCATCGATCCTCGGCAATGGATACTAATTCCTGATCATTTCCTTGTTCAATTGACGATAGTCAATGCAAAGTCTCCACAACCCATCCTTGTTTCGTATGAAGATAATATGTGCACCCCATGGTGACAAACTCAAACATATAAGTCCCAAGTCTAGTAACTCCTTCAGTTGCATTCCCAACTCCTGCAACGCCGGGGTTGACATTCGATAAGGCATTCTAGCTATCGTTCCAGTCCCCAGTTTTAGGTCTATGGTAAACTCCAATTCCCTTTCTGGCAGAATCCTAGGTAAATCCTCCAGAAATATGTCTGCAAACTCTTTCAACACCGGTAGGCGTTCTAGTCCTTTCGCTACTCCTTTTTCATTCAATGCAAGGATCACATAAAGATTACATCCCTTGTGAATGCTCTTCCATAACTGCAAGGAAGATATAAACCTCAGGGAAACTCCCTGGTTCTAACCTATAATCACGTGTCTCTGTCCCTCATCATCGACCAAGCTCAATCATTCTGTCTTACAGTTGAGTATTGCCTCATGCAATTCCAAACAATCCATACCAATCACGACGTGATAAAATCCTAAGATCGTGATAGACAGGTCGGCCCTGGTGAAAAACTCTACCAAGTTAAGGGTAAATCCCGTAACCTTTCCTCCAACCTTTTGTTTGTCTCCCGAAGCCATCTCTACAAAGTTAAACTCATCCTGTTTGACTGCCTTTACCTTAATCATTTTTAGTGCTGCACCAAAAATGAAACTCTCGGTAGCACCAGAATCTATTAAAATACTAAGGGTTTGGTTAGTGATGGTACCTCATGTCTCAAGCACAGTCGATTGGTGCTCTGCCTAATGGTTATTCATCTCCACATGAATCTGATGGGCCTTGCCCAAATCTCCCACGGTAGTGGGTCCAGATGATCCAGATGCTCTAGTCCTCTCCACTGGGCAATCACGCTAGTAGTGTGGCTCCCCACACATCCAACACCTCTTCTTCTGTCCAATACTCCTGGTACCCAAAGTAGAAGATGATGGCCCAACAACCTTGAATCCTAGTCTGTTATGCTAAATAGGCCTAAACTGTTGCTGCTACAGTCGACGTTGTTGCTTATGTTGTGGTCCTCGATAAGGTGTTCGCTGCTGAGGCACTAGTTGTCGAGGTGTAGTGAAACTGGATCCTCTCTGGAAGCCATGATATCCAATTGTATGTATGGCTGGTGTGTTATGTTGTTGTGCACCAGATGACACCTGCCCTATCGGTCTCACTAGAGTGTTGCTTGGACCATCGCTAACAAGATCCTCCTCTGCTATGAGGGCCTTTTGGATGACATCATGAAAGGTCCGAGGCATCAAAATCCTGACCTTTGCACGTATCTTTCCATTAAGGATGAACATGAACCTATTGACCTTAATTTTATCAGTATTAAGATGCAGAGCATACCAAAGTAGCTCCATAAAATGACCCTCGTACTCAGGCATCGTACGACCGCCCTGTCGTAAGGCGTTGAAAGCTCAATGAATTCCTCTGATATGTACCTCTCTTGGAACCGTTCCTTGAACAGTTCCCATGACACGTCTTCGAAGACCATGTTCAGTTGTGGCAGGAGCATTTTCCACCATAGAAGAGCGCTCCCCTTTAGTTGAAAGACTGCCATGCAGACCTTCATGTTGGAGGTATAGTCGCGAAGTGAAAATCATATCGCCATATTCTCCAACCATGCCTCAATGGCTACGTCATCTGAGGCACCAAAGAACTCAAGAAATTTTAGCTTCTCAAATTCATGGTGAATGCTACTAGTACCAACTGGAGCATGCAGTGGATCCTTAGGGGGTGTCGGCACCCTAGCCTCATCTCTGTCCAAACGAATGATCAGTGCCTCACACATGGGCTGAAAAGATCTCATCAGCCCAACCACACCACCCACCGCTATGTGCTCTTGCCCCACAACATGTTCATCTCCCTGGGGGTTAGACCCCTCAGGCATGGATGTTGTTGGAGGTGTCGCACCTCCTCCCCTAGCACCCTGTCTTCTGCCTCTGTGGCATCCTCTAACCATGATTACCTGCACGAATACAAATCAACTTAATTAGAAACATTATAATCAAATATCATATGAGCGAAATATGTAGTGTTCCCAAGTCGCAGGTTGAACTCACTCTGATACCATATGTAACGACCCCAGTCATTACGACTACAAGCAAAGCAAAGGATGCAATTTTTTCTTTTTCTTTTTGGCAGGATGACAAAAATGATTACAACTCGACAACAAACTCGACGATTAGCACCATGCCCGTCAAACAAGAAACAGACCTCTATGACTATGTGCACTTGCACAAGAGGAACTAGGCGAATGTGCATAGAACAACAAGGAGGAACGAATACCCGCCCGACATGACATGACCATGCCTACCAGCTAAGGGACACCACCTCCATCCCGACATGATATCCTCGACGGTTCGTTAACTAGAACCTCAGTGGTGCACAACCAAACACATGAAGGAGTTGCAACCCAAGTGCCATATTCGAACTTTCAATATTAACAAACCCACAATGGGAAGTACATACCCCAACCAAGTTATCAATCACCTCTATCCCATAGAGCGTGCAGTGATCCCCTCGTCAGGAATCATGTCGTCCCCAAGTGATAGACACAATTATAATCTTGGCTCGACGCATTCTATCTGGACCAAGGACTCTAGATAAATCTGATGCGCTAGGAGCTGAATACCGATAAGAATACCACCCCCATACCCCAAGCATCAAGTCGAGGAGATGCAAGAAGACAACAACAAAGGAAGAACACAAACCAATACACGACTCCATCAACAACCCAACCATTAATCACGTCTAAATTAGTCGAGACTTACAATCTAATTTAACATTGGTTACCAATCTAAATAGCAAGTCAATTTCAAATTAGTCCACAAATTACAATTCTAAATTAGCCTTAAATTCAAAACAAGACTAAATTGCAAATTAATTACAAGTCCAAATTGCAAATTAGATACAAGTCCACATTACGAATTAAATACCATCTAATTTAGCAATTTACCAATATATAGCAACATAACCATAGTAATGTAATTTGCTATAAATATGACATTATTCACAACATTAATTCCAGAATGCTATCAGCATTATTAACCGTAATGAATCTTAAACCAACTATCCAATACACAAATAAAATTGATGAGTAATAACAAGTTGTCTATTGATTTAATTTGAGGTGTAATCATCCATGTAAATAAATCAATGTATAACCAATAGTAATCGCAAATCACTTTGTAATAATCAATGTGTACAAAATGCAACTATATATTATTTACACAATGAATAATTAAGTAATATATATATATATATATATATATATATATATATATATATATATATATATATATATATATTTATTACTTACACAAAGCTATATATATTATTATGCAGCTATATATATACAAACGTAGTTGTATAGAGAAATGGAATAATAAGGACTAATAAATGCGAAAACGCAACTATACGATATTACACATCATTAATAAATAACTAGCGGGTAGATCACCATGATTCACACTGGTAAAGATGCAGGTGGTCACATGAAGGTTGGCAGGTAAGACGCAGTCAATGAATATATGAATCGCAATCAAAGGTTACAGGTGGAATCGTGGCCCAAAAATGATCAATCGCTGTCAGTAAATTAGGGTAATACTGTTGCACAACAGTCATGGGCAATCTATGGTTGTCAGCTAGCGAATATAATAGTTGTTATTTAAAGAAGGAAAAATATAGCTAGTGCACACTATCTAGAGAATCGTTGTCACTGTAGTGTCATTACTCAAAGGAACGCCCACCATTATGCCCCCATTAATTAGTAATGTGAAGGGATTCAATGGAGAAAAAAAAACATACCAGATGTATAACATCGCAGGGCCAATTTCTCCATCAAAAAGAGATTAAATTGCAATGGAAAATCATTGGCCAGATGTATAAAATCGCAAGCCCAAATTTTCCTTCAAAAACAGATTAAATTGCAATGGAAAATTGTTGGCCAGGTGTATAAAATCACAGGGCCAAATTCGTCTTCAAACACAGATTAAATTGTAATGGAAAATCACTGGCCAGATGTATAGAATCGCATTCACAACCAGTAGCCAAAAAACGCAGTATTAAAATAAAACGATTTCAATGTTAATAATGGAAAATCGCCAGAGTAACAAAGGGGAAAATTGCCTTCCAATAATTTAAATGCATAAGAAGGAAAAATAAATTGTAGTGCCAACAATGTAAGGGCCTGTCAACAAAAGGACATGACAGTCTCCAATCGTCTTCAAATATTAATGAGCAGAGGTAAAAACACAGAGAACATTGCTATCATTAAAACAAACACGGAGTTCAGTTGTAGGGAGGTATCACTATGCAGATTTAAGTTATCCAGCAATAAGTAAAAATGCAGAGTTAAATTCATCCAACAAGTTATATAAAAATGCAGATATAAATGTATCTGGCAATATTTAAAAACATGGAGTTAAATTGATCCAACAATTTATATAAAAACGTAGATTTAATTTTTTGTGGTTGAGGGTGTTGAAATGCAGGAAATGCCAAACACAATTTCCAGATTACCGAGAACGAATAAGACACAGAGGTGAAATAACATGCAAAGTCCGAGGCAAGGCAAAGATCAACACAGAGATGAGAAAGGGAAAACAGCTGGGCAAACACATCCTTCACTCCTCATCCACTCACAGAAAAGTAGGCCATTTGAATATATAGGTCGTTGTGCACCGAAGTGACAACCGTTGATTCGGCTCCTGGCCGACTGCTCAGGCGTGGACTAAAGAGTTAGGGATGAGGACGAAAAGCACAAATCTTCACAATAATCAACAAACCAAAGGGCAGTCTCAACATGTTGGGATCGAAGGCTGAGGGAATCAAGTCAACCACGAGCTTAAGGATTACAAGGAAAATTAACTTCTCGATTGAAATGTTAAGTCCACATTCTCATTACCCAATAAAATTACAGAAATAAAAGCGTAAAGTATATTAATAATCTACCATGTATAAATAAAGGAAGCGTACCGTAGCCCGAGTCACTGACTCTGAGTCGTTTTCCCGCACACTCCGTGCTACTCCCACGCACTGACCGATGAGACTTCACCAGTACCTCCTAGCCAATGCTAGGGGTACTCTTCTTCCCCCTTAGCCCCCCGAGTTGCAAAGGGGCCACACACACTAAAACAGAGAACAACTAGCTCCCATCTTGCCTCGCAAGGGCGAGCTACCACTCATCACCGAGCTAGGTATCCCAACTCCCGCAAGCTAAGTCATTCAAGTCTAAAATTCTGCAGTGTAACGTTACACATGAAATAAGAGATCACTCATCCTTCTCCTCCCTCCTTTATATAGAGTTTCTAAGTCATTTAGTTTCCCAAAGTCCCATTTAATTTAATGTTCAATAATTTAATCCATAAAATTCCTCCCTGTACATGTGTCACCCATCCCCTTCATTGCACCATAAATTAATTTCATTAATTAATTAATTTCCCCTATTTCCCTCACCCACCTAAAAGCATTCCTAGAATTGCTCCTAGGTGTCCCCATATTCCCTTACATATTTTAATGACTTACCCCCTTTCTAATTTACTAGTTGAATTTAATTTAGAGAGTTCTTAAATGGTAGATACCTTACTAAGTTAGACTTTCCGTTTTTTCCTTGTGTTTCCCCTTTCTTTTTATGTTTCCCGCTTTTTCTTAGTTTCCTAATTATTTTAAATTTCCCTCTTTCCATTTTTATTTAAAACTCAAATTGGCAAGTGTAGAAAATTGACTTTTTCTCCTTTTCCTTTTTAATTAATAAATTTTTAATTAGCATAAGTGACAAAACAATTATTTCCCCTCCCCCCCCCTTTTTTTACCCCCCCAAAGATTATTATAAATTAATGAATTGCTTAACCCTTTCTCGTCATATGATTAATGATGATTATCATTATTATTTATTGATTTTTATTTTTATTGTTATATAAACATATATTTTTATTTGTATCACAAGTATCACTTAGACCTAGACTTTAATTTCCTAGGTTGGGCGACATTTTATTAGGGAAATTGTTTTAAATCTTTCTCATCACATTATTCATTCTAAGGCCATATAGGTTTATTCATTTATTAATTAACAATGTGATGTGCCCTTCAGGACGCACTAGGTTCTCCTAGTGTTCCACTCGCCTCATTCTGTTTGCCTTGCACGATGTTCCCTTCAGGACGCACTACGTGCTCCAAGGGTGTCACTCGCCTCTTTTCGTTTTTCTTGCACTCCGTGCTCCAAGGGTGCCACTCACCTCTTGACTGACTTGGTAGACATAAAAAAACCCTGGAGTCAATACTCCTCCAGGTGATCTTGTGGGAGACTAAGGGCCTCTAAGTAATAAGGCCCCTATTTTATTATACACCCCTTAGAATCATTGTGAGAGACTATCACAGTCGGCCCTCACAACAAAGTAATCGTTAACCTACAGTTCGAGCCATGGAAGGAGTGCTAGTAGGTTGTGGCAGTGTTGTTGTCCACATCTCTCCCTCAACATCTCTGGTAGTCAGGTGTGACCCCTCTACTCGACATGTGAGTCTAGTCGACAAGTTATCGTCAGCCTGCATCATCAACGAATCATGTCAGAAAAAATTATCCATAATCATATCATCTAATCAGATGCACAAATGTCACATATACAACAATCAAACCCCCAATAGTACACTCCCTAATGCGATTTGGAATCCAAGGGGTTTCATCGATGCCTCTGCATCCTCGAGTTCCAAAATCCTGCACACTTTGGAAAATTGAGTCAATAGCACTTGTCTATGTCAATACAACAAAATAAGAAGCCATCAATCCATAACGCCTCATAATCATAATGAAATTCCCAATAGTATAATAATACGGATCACTTGCAAGCAAGTGTCCTCAAAGAATAAGTTAGCTCAGTGGGCGCAAGAGCAAGATGTTACATGGGATAAACTTCTTAAAAAAATAAAAGTTTACATTATCCTTTTTTTTCTAAACTCACTGACCTTGTGCAGTAGAGGGGAAACCTTCGCTCATCCAAGGTGAAACTTCAGCCATAGAAAGGAGAGGAAGGAGTAGTTTCGCTTAAGGTCCTGTTGGTGGTCATTAAGTAAAGCAGGTAGGCTCGGTTAATATCAATTTTTTTTTGGTCCGTGTTTGTCCATTTCATATGTGTAAACGGTTATTATCATAATATATATTTTTTTTAATGAAAAAAAGGGAATTATTTTTTTAATGAAAAAGAAAGGAAAGTGAGATGAGTGTTTGAGTTGACTGTTGCCTCTTATAGAGAAGTTCTCCCATTTATACTCATACACAATGGTAATGACATTTTTTCATTCCAATGACTATCTTAAGTTAATATTTATCTTAAAATAGTCTTTTAAAACATAACTTTCAATAATTTAGAGATTATTCAATTTTTCAATATTACTTATACTTTGTATATTTTTTAATTTTTTCAACTTTATATATAATATTTCTCTACTGAAATTAGATTTAATAAAATGGAATTTGAAAAATAATTTAGAAATAATTTCATTATGTTATCATGGAACATAATTAAAATGTTTCAATCATAAGTTAAATTTCAACTAAAGTAGAGTAGTAGATAAGGATATCATGGAATTGGTTAGAATTTTATGTTTAATTTAATTTAATGATTAATATGTTATGCTTGGAGAATAATAAGTTAAGAGTTAAATTTTGTTATAATGAATGGGTTACAAAATAATTATTTTATGGGTGAACTTTTTTTTTCATTTTTTCATTTGAAAAGCATAATTTATTTTCACCTATCAATTTAGAAGGGTTGCAATAAAGTTAACCCTTCAGTTTGAAATATAATCTTTCTCTTCAAATTTAATCCATGATCCCTAGATTTAAGGGTGAATAAGCTATTATTATCTAGTGGAGGCAATCTTCCCACCTTTTCCTTGATTCAAGGGTCTTATTCCCTAATTTTAGGATTCTATTTCATATGTTTGAGTCCCTATAGCTATTTAAGGAACCTCAACCCATGAATCAAGGAAGAGAAGCACTTTACTGAGTTATTTTAGCTCTATCCTTTATTTTAGGAAGTTGAGCCACCATTTGTCATCATGGGGTAGTTGTGGGCTAGTTGTTGGATTTACTTCACACACACCTAGGATTTTTTTTTCCTAAGGTTTTTCCTTGTTTATTAGTCATAATTAGTCATTATCCAGTCTCCTATATTTTACAGGAGAATATTCCACTTGGATAATATTCTCTTTCAGTTGACACTTCAGTTTGACTAGTTGAGTTGAGTTTAGATGTTGCATTGGTTTTGTCACCATGCAACATTGGGATCATCACCAGCTAATGCACACTTTCCTTGGGATAATCACCACACTGGAACATTACCCTTGATTCCCTGAGTTAACTACTCACTACTCTTTGTTCAGTTGCTTAATTAAATACTAGTTGACTAGTTAACTCAACTACGTGGCAGTTCACTCCCGTAACTGCCTGAGAGACTAGACTAGGTGGCAGTCTGTTCCCATGATTTCTAGTGTGTGTCCCTGTCACTCTATACCACCACTATAGCCAATTGGTTCTCCTCTAGTGTGCACTCATTGAGTTATACAAAGTATATCATGTGTAAATTATTAATTATTCATAACGGTTAAGGAGAATTCTTCCATTCTTCCTCTCCTTCTTCTTCTTTGTCAATTTCTCTTTGCAAATATGTGTAGTATTTTCTAGATAGATATATTCTATGCAAGTTCAATAAATTTACATGGTATCAGAGCCAACAGACTTCTATGCAAAAGCTACACCAAAAATTTTTACAGGTACAAAAGATTGAAGACAATGGAAAGATGGATTTCCAAAAATAATTCATTCTTACACCTTACAACTAATTTGAATGGAAGAAGAGAACAATGATTAATATCCAAACCAGAGGATTGTACAGTTTAACATTGAATACAGATACATAACTGACATCAGCCATAGAAAAATCCAACTATTTAAATCACATGGATGAAGCATTGGGAACAATTTGCAGTCTTATTTCTCTAGATCTCCTTTTGCACATATATTCCTGTAAGAATCCCAATGAATCCTGAACCACCTTGGAAGGGATATTTGTAAAACATGATGAGATGAGGGGACACATTATAGAGGTGGAACTGCTCCCATTGGATCCAAAAAGCTTCTAAAATATCCAAGATTTCCTTACAAAATTCAAGGATTTACTGTCCCAACTCAAAGCTTGTGGGGTTGATAAATCTAAGGAGGAGAAACAAATGGTTCTCACCATCCTCTCCAAGATTGGTCCTAAATTATCTGTATTTGTATCTACATTCCATTCTGTTAGATTCGCCTCTGGAGCCACCTGGAAGATGCCTTCTCTTGAGGACTTTATCAAATCCCTGACACAAGAGAAAACCAAGCTCATCAACATGGGAAAAATCAAAGGCCCAATGGTGCATGCACTCACTGTGCAAGATGGAAGCCAAAAATATAATAAATCTAAATATTAATACAAAAGGAAAGCTCATGCACATTCGAAGAAGGAAAGGTACACAAAACCCTTCACCGATGCCTCCGGATCCAAAGGGGAAAAGGGAAGAAAAGGGGAGAAATCCACATACTGTCACAAAGGATTCCATCCAGAATCTGCATGCATGCAGAAAAAAATAGATCTTATGTCTCAAACACTTTAGAGAAATAGCCTTGGAGATTGCATCCCTGAGGGTTCCAAGAAAAAAAAGCCAGAAGATCTGAGTCTGAAGAAAGGCAATTCCATCCATGCCTTAATTTCCATCAACTCCTCTTCCGATGCTTGGATTGTAGATTGAGGAGCATCACATCAAATGGCTTCCTCAAAATAAGTATATTCTTCATTGGATGCATGCAAATCTCCTCCTATTGTGATGGGGAACAACTCTTCTGTCGAAGTCAGTGACTAAGGAATGATTGAACTCACCAATGGAAGCTTCGAGAATGTGTTGCATGTTCCCAAACTTTCTGTCAAACTTCTCTCCATGTACTAGATGACGAATTCGGACACTGGAAATAAAGTCATATTCACACCAAATTCCATGGACATATACGACATGCAAACCAACTCCAGGGTTTCTACCAGTGAGGTAAATCATCAGTCTAGATTGTATACTTTTTTTGAATTCATTGAAACTGATTCTGCATTACTGCTTACTCATGCTGATGAAAGTAGTAGGATGTGGCACTAAAGGTTTGGACATTTGAATTTCAGATACATGCAACAACTTAGCAACCAAATATTGGTTGATGTTCTACTAGACATCCATTTTTCCAAGGGAGTATGTGAGGGATGTGTTCTCGGAAAACACCCTCAAGAGAAATTAGACAAAGGAAAGTCTCAGAGAGATTATGCACCTTTATATCTGATCCACTGACCTTATCGGTCCCTTTTTGCATCCATCCATCAACAAATTGAAGTTTTTTCTCATTTTTTTTTATGATTTCTCATGTTTTACATAGATCTACTTTCTCAGGCAAAAATCTGAGGTCTTCCAACACCTCAAAGATTTCAAATCCTTGGTTGAGACAAAGTCCAAAAAGTATATCAAAGTCCTTCGAAATGATAATGGGGTAGAATATGTCAATCATGATATCAATGATATTTTTCATGAGGCGGGGATTCATTTGCAACATACAGTTCCCTATACTCCACAACAAAACGGAGTTGCTGAATAGAAAAATAGATCTCTAAAGGAGATGGAATCTTTCATGTTGCATGCAAAGTCACTACCACAGAGACTTTGGGCCAAAGCACTTAATTGTGAAACATACATCCAAAACATATCTCCCCATAGATCCGTCAAGGATAAGACCCCCTACGAGGCTTGGAGCAGCCTCAAACTAGAAGTAACCCAATTTCACATTTTCGATTCATGTGCATGGACCCAGATTCCCTGTGAAAAGAGGAAGGAACTTGATCCATAGAGAACTAAGTGTATTTTTGTTGGATACCCTGACGGTGTGAAGGGATATAGGCTTATTAATCTTTCCTCAGACTGGCTCATCATTGAGCGTAGTGTCAAATTCGAGGAAAGTGTCTCGCATATACCTCAACAGCCGCATGAAGACACCTTCATTCTTCCACTTGTTCGAGATGATGAGAATGAACATGTCGAATCTTCTTCAGAGGAGAGTTCTGATTTAGAGGAATTAGATGATTCAGAGTTAGTATAGTCGGATGCAAAGTCAAAGCATCCAGATGCAGTTGTAGAGCCAAAGAAGAGGCCCAAGTGGGAACATACTACTCTTCAGGATGTGGGGGATATTGTTGGTGATCCAGTCGATACTAGGAGGACTCGATCTGATTTCGAGGAGCCTCCTGTTGCACTCACTTCCATTGAACCATTTCCCTCCAGGCATATTTTCTTGGTTCAGTCTTCAGATCCATAGTCTTATGAAGAGGCTATTTGAAATCCCTTTTGGGAATCTGCCATGCAGGAGGAGTAAAACTCCCTCCTCGAGAACCAAACATGGGATCTGGTTCCCCTTCCTTCTGGGAGGAAAATTGTGAGATGAAGATGGGTCTACAGGACCAAGAGAGCATCAGATGGAAAAATTAGCGGATACAAATCATGGCTTGTCACCAAAGGATTTCAGCAGGTTCATGGTATTGACTATGATGAAACCTTTTCTCCAGTAGAGAATATGGATTCCATATGATTGGCACTTTCCATTGTGGCATCCAAAGGATGGGAAGTCCATCATATGGGCGTGAAGAATGCATTTCTTTGCGGTGATCTCTATGAGGAGATCTACATGGAGCAGACCCAGGGATTTATGTAGGACTCATATTTGGTTTGTCTACTGAAGAAGTCCCTTTATGGCCTCAAGCAGGCTCTGAGGGAATGGCATGCCAATATGGACTCCTACCTATTGTCACATAACTTTGTATGTTGTAAATCAGACCCGAATGTCTACATGCTCAGGACGGTTGATTCACTTCTACTCTTAGTTTTGTATGTTGATGATTTGATGATCACTGGTTGCTCGACTTCAATGATTGTTGCAGTCAATATGATTCTACATGATAGGTTTTTTATGATGGACATGGGTCCACTACACTTCTTCCTTGGATTTGAGATTAGTCAAGATGCATCAGGCATCAAACTATCTCAGGCCAAGTATGCACGAGATCTCCTTGAGAGATTTCACATGACAGACTAAAAATCTGCTCCGACTCCTTTCCTATCAGGAGTCAAACTTGAGGATGGTGGGGAGACTCCACTGGTTGAAAACACACTGTACAGACAACTAGTGGGGAGCTTGTTGTATCTCACACACTCCAGACCAGACCTCTCCTATGCAGTTGGCGTAGTTTCTAGGTTCATGCAGGAGCCGCATGAGATACATTGGAAGGCTACAGAGTGTATCCTTCGATATGTATACGGAACCATCACCTTTTGGATTCATTATTCATCAAACTCTACATTATATCTCATCGGGTTTACTAATTTTGATTGGGTTGGCAATAGCACTGATCACAAGTCCACATCTAGTTACTCACTCGGTCTTGGTTCCAGGCATATCTATTGGTCGAGAAAGAAGAAAGACACCATTGCTCTATATTCAGCCAATGCATAGTACAGAGGGGTAGTTAAAATGACCATTCAATTTATGTGGCTACAAAATTTTCTCATTGAGTTGGGCATTCAGTTTCATCAGTCGATCGTCATCTAGTGTGACAACTAGAGCACTCTAAAGTTATGTAGAGATCTAGTTCAGAGGCAGCGGATGCATAACATCGAGATACACATGCACTACATCCAGGACTTAGTACATGAGGGTATCATTGACCTACATTTCTTTCCTTTAGAAGAACAAATGACAGCCATATTCACCAAGACCTTCATTGAGCAGAAGTTCCATTCTCTGCGAAGTCATCTTGGAGTGAAGGACACAATTGCTTAACAATTGTAGTTCTTCTTTTTACATACATTGTACCTTGAGGGGGTGGTTTCCCGTGAGGTTTTCCCTCTTTCCTCACTTTATTTCAGTGTATCTTTTGTATTTGGGTACCTATAATGGTCTTGTTGCCAGGACCCATTCTTTATTTTCACCATAGTGATGTTCAAGGGGGGTGTTGGAGTTACTTCAAACACACCTAGGATTTATTTTTCCTAAGGTTTTTCCTTGTTTATTAGTTATAATTAGTCATTATCTAGTCTCCTATATTTTAGGAGACAATATTCCACCTAGAGAATATTCTCTTTCAGTTGACACTTCAGTTTGACTAGTTGAGTTGAATTTAGATGTTGCATTGGTTTTGTCACCATGCAACATTGGGATCATCACCAACTAATTAACACTTACCTTGGGATCATCACCAGACTGGCACATTACCCTTGATTCCCTGAGTTAACTCCTCACTACTCTTTGTTCAGTCGGTTAACTGAAGACTAGTTGACTAGTTAACTCAACTAGGTGGCAGTTCACTCCCGTAACTGCATGAGAGACTAGACTAGTTGGCAGTTCACTCATGTAAGTATTGGTGTGCGTCCAAATCACTGTAAACCACCACTATGGCACATTGGTTCTCCTCCAGTGTGCACTCATTGATTTATACAAAGCATATCATGTGTAAATTATTCATTATTCATAACGGTTAATGAGAATTCTTCCATTATTTCTCTCCTTCTTCTTTCTCAATTTCTCTCTGCAAATGTGTGTAGTATTTTCTAGCTAGATCTATTCTGTGCAGGTTCAATACATTTAAACTAGTTAACTCCACTTAATATTAGTCTTATTTTGGAGACACGTGTCCATTCATAAGGAATATATAACATAGTGGGCACTTCTTCTCTCATGGAGAGTGCTATATATAATTATCACTCTCCCATTGTAAATCAATTCATTATAATGAATTCAATAGTTCATTCTTTCTTTTTTCCTTTTGGTCTCATGTTTGCAAGTGTTATTTCTTCTTAGCAAGTAGATTATTGTTCTTAGCAATTTAGTTTCTTCTTTGGAACTAGATTCTTGTGTGAATCCTTTACATTACCATACTAGTGAGAATAACCACAATGAAACATAAATCCTTATGTAATCCAAGGTTTATGTGTGTTTCTATTTAGCTATTTCTATCTCCAAATTTTCAGGTAACTTTTCACCAAAATCCATCTTTACCAAAAATCTAGCTACATATCTCATCACCAAAGATTTAGATCTCCTACCAATGCCAAGGAAGACACAGACATTGTCTTCTATTCACTTCATCATATAGCCATTTCAAAATTCCAAAGGTAATTCTAGTAGATTCACCCAAATAGGTTGCATTGATGTCTTCTCCACCCAGTGGTTGAACACATTAACCAATTTTTTTAGGAAAACATCATCGTTCCCTAGATCCACTTCCATTACTTAATTATTTTAAAATCCTTGTTGGTTGTAAAAATAAAATCTAACCATCCTTGTACTAGAATGTGATACAAAGGAATGTAATCCAACAATTTATTTCTTAAACTTTACTAATCCACTCATTTATTGATTTATTAGAGATTGACTAACCAAATAAACAACCAATCATTGCTCTCTCCTACATTTGGAGGATCCAGTTCATCATGGTGTCCTCACTAAGCACAAACATAATCCTTTCTTTCCATATTTTGACAAATCCCTTTTTCATTTTTACTACTCAAAACATCAGAACATCGCCCTAACCATCATACCTCACACCACTTGATAAATCCTTTATAGAGTATAATTTTCTACCTTCAATGGAAGATCCCACGATACCACCATCACCTATAGTCCCTACACCAATTGATACACTTAACTTTGAGGAATTGTTTGAAAGTGATTCACATAAACCCTCAAATATTTTATTTCCTGCAACATACCCAAACTTGTCTCTTCTATTAAGGGTCTTAGGACTTATTATTTCCATAAGTAATGACCTCCCATAGCATTGTTAGAGGATAATAATAACACCTCTATGTCCCTTCTATCATGAGAAACCATGGATGATGATGTCAATTCAGCTTGCTCCATATTGCCTTCTTCTTGCTTCAAAACAAAATCAACAAAATGATGTGGTTGAAGAGAAGTACTTCCACCCATCATGTGGTCATCCAGATGATGATGGAATAAACCATGTCCCCTGTGAAAATGTGAGGAATGATATTTCTTCATTGAATAACTAACAGTTTCTACAGTAATAGTATCTGATTCTATTGTAGTTGACAGGGTGGAAAACCACACAAGCATTATCATCGACACAACACCTCTCTCCATTTTTCTATATGTCCCTGAATCCAATGACTTTAATGGCTCACTTGTGAGTTCCCTTCTTTACGAACATACAAATAAATATTTTAGTTCTCATATAGAGTCATTGAAGAAGAAGAGTAACTTGAAAAATCTAAATACAATGGATCATTAAGGGATTGTCTAAATACAATGGATCATCTAAGTTGAAATGTTGTTTGACAATGGATCGTCAAGGGACATACTATTAAATAAAGTTGTGGAAAATCATGTATTCTATATGGAATTTAGAAAGCAAGTTATATTGAATGGGAGATTGGTGAATAAATTTGTGCATACCCAATAATTTTATCAAGAATTTTGCTTGTGCTAGTATTCACAAGGAAATAGAGGTAAAAACTAAGTGTTTTTTTTGTTTGAATTTGTTCATTAGGTTAATTATTTAGGACATTATTAAAGAGAAGTATGGACACTCATTCATTATATATGGAATTCAATAGTAATGTCATATTGATTTTGATATATGGTTAAGTTGTGAAAATTCATTAATTGCATATGAAAATTGGTAGGTACTAGTATTGACTAGGAAATATAAATGAATGCAATGGAGAAACCAATCAACACGTTGTAGAAGAAAAGTGTGAAAAATCTTTCATTCTATATGGGATTTAGTGGGGAAGTCATATCAAATGAGACATATTTGTGAATAAAGTTGTGAAAGTCATGAATTCTAGTACCCATATTGACTAGGATATATGCATGAATAAGTTGGTGAAACTAATTATCTCTAGTTTGAATTTGGTTAGTAGGTTGATTGTATGGGACACATTATTGAAACAAGTAGTGTAAAATCATCCATTCTATATGCAATTTAGTGGGCAATCTGTATTGAATGGGGCATTGGTGAAGAAATTTGTGCAAACTCATTAATTCCATTTGGAATCTAGCTCATACTAGTATTGAGTAGGGCATACAGGTGAAGAAGTTTGGGAAACCAATTGTCTGTAGTTTGAATTTAGTTGGTAGGTCGATTTCCTGGGGCATACTATTGAAGAAAGCTGTGGAAACTCATCTATTTTATATGGAATCTAGTAGGAAAGTCATATTGAAAGGGGCATTGGTGAAGATATTTGTGCAAACTCACTAATTTTATCTAGAATCTGGCTTATACCAATATTGACTAGGAAATAGAGGTGAGTAAGTTAATAGACTAATTGTTTCTAGTTTGAATTTCATTAGTAGGTCAATTGTTTTGAACATGTTATTCAAGAGGTGTGTCAAAACAATTTAATTCTATATGGAATTTAGTGTCTCATTAGAGTAAATTTGTGGTCTTAAATGGGCCTCATAAAGAAAATAGTAAAATAGTAAAATCATATGCCATGTCACACTAATGAAATGACATGTCACACTAAGTCAAAGCTATTATCTAGTGAAGGTTACATTGTCCCATTAATGATAGTTGCTAGGTAAGTTGAGTTAGTATAGAGTTAAGAAGTGAAGTTTAAAAATAATAATGAAAACTTTATATTCTTTTGCACACACAATAAATGATATAATATTATGTAATATTATTATATTAGTTAGTTATATATATATATATATATATATATATGAGACTGTATGGATGGAGTAGTTATGAGACAAGACCGGGGTCCACATATATTTAGTCATGATGTTCCACATTTATTTGTTTGGGATTGGAGTAATTCTTAGTCGTGGTGGGATTGTTTGGATGGATCTGTGGAGGAAGTTGTATTGCTTCGTTGGCGCTTAGGGAAGTGTGTTGGTGTTTGGACTATGGAAGTGAAATTTTGGGAGCAAGGGTGATGATTCAAGAGCTTCAAACTAGGTCCAATCGATGAAATCCAATTGTGGCAAGTTGAATGAGGAAGAAACAATGCACCAGTTTGAATATGTAATGACAATTGTCTAGTGGGATGATATTATCATTACAGGTGACCAAACATGATCACCATTTTCTCCAAAAACAAGAACATGAGTTGGTGAGTTGGTTTGTGGAACGAATCTCCCCCCAACCCCTAAATATATACCATTCTCATGCTATGATGGGGTATTCCCCACAAATATCCATGTGAGAGCCGTGACTAATGAGTCGATGTTCTCAGTGTGAGCAGCCAAGCATGACCATGTACAAAGTGCAAAAAAAAGCACATGAGTATTGGTGAATTGGATGGAGAAGGAATCATCTCCCAAGTACAAAAAAAGTATCCTTATCATGTTATGATGAGGTCTTCCCCTGGTTATACTCATAGAGACTATAAATGATAAACTAAGATTCCCATTATAAATTCTTAAACATAATCATTTATAATATATATATATATATATATATATATATATATATATATATATATATATATATATATATATAATAAACAAATAATCATCATTATATAAAATGTTTTATACCAAATATAATAATGATTATATAATAAATAGAATAAAAGAAAATTTTAGGCAAAACCTTTTTATATTAATCACAATAATAAATTTTAACAATAAAATGAAAGGAATGTTTGCAAGATCTTCATATGAAGATACAAGGTGTTCCATATGTTCCTTACATAATAAATAAATTTTCTTCTTGATATTTCATTCGTTACATAATAAATAGATTTCCTTCTTGATATTTCATTTCATTCAGTGTGGGTAAAGATTATGAAATCTAATAATCCATTAACTGTGTGTAAAGATTATGAAATAGGAGTTGTATAAGGTATATACATGGATAGTCCATTTTTAGTAAAAGAAATGAATAATTTGTTTCTATTTTTAAGAAATGAGATTTTTTAATTTAGCGGCTTTAAAACATATTATTGTTTAAAAATTAGATTTTTTTAAGATTTAAATTTATTTAAATAATTAAAAAATAAATAAATTATTTTTTATTAATATTATTATAATTTGTTTTTATTGTATTATATATTTGAATTTTACTAATGGGTAGATATTATTAAAAATTAATAATAAAATTAATCGATATTATTAAAAATTAAAATATCTTATTATATTATATTGTCTTATAGTTGTCTATTATACCTAAAGCATAAAAATCATTATAGTGAGGTTTCTTTAATAATAAATAATTTAATAAGATATTGGAAACCTTTAAAAATAAAGTAGTAGTGAAAAAACAAGAATCTAACGCAACATTGTATAGATTGAATCTTGAATTTGTTTTACACTAAAAACCCAAACTTAATTTCTAAAAAAACGTTAGTTATCTCTTATACCTAAAGCATAAAAATCATTATAGTGGGGTTTCTTCAATAATAAATAATTTAATAAGATATTGGAAACCCTTTAAAAATAAAGTAGTAGTGAAAAACCAAGAATCTAACGCAACATTGTATAGATTGAATCTTGAAATTGTTTTACACTAAAAACCCAAACTTAATTCCTAAAAAAAACGTGTTGATGGCATATAACAATGGTGATAAGATCTTGTTATAATATAAAGAGGGTAGTAAGTGTTAGTGCTTTGAAAACCAATGGAAGGTCCAATCATAGTTTCATTCTAGTTTTTCTTTTAAATATCTTTTTTTATTAATATTGTTTTATACTATTTAGTTAATATTCTAAGAGGTTATTTCAACCACTATGAGACATTCAATTAGTTTCATGGCAGTAGGTTTCTAATTTGAATTCTTATGGGCGAGACACATTATTCTATGTCCACGAATGAGTTTACTAGGGATGTCATCTATGTTCAATGTGGGAATGTATCTCTTATGTTTCTTCATGGGATTTCCTTTGGAAAAACATTATATCATTTAGTTAATAATAATTATAACAATAAAATTAAATGTTTTTAGTAGGAATGGCAATCAATAAAAACTTTGATTTGGGTAAATTGTTAATTTAACCCAATACAAAAGTTGATAGCAAAATGAAAAGATAATATCAAAAACTCTCTTTCAAATAATGATACTTTTTTATTTTATAATATTTTATTTTATTTTTTTCAAATTAAAAAAAAAGATAGAATTTATTAATCTATTAAATGCAAACAAAGGAAAACAAACCTTTCTTGTCAAAGTGAAATATGTAGCCTCTATATTCTATGTTTTTAAAAAGATGGAATCCTCGAATAAACACGGATTAGCTAGCATCTTCTCTATGTCATATAGAAGGAAATTTAAAATACTCAAAATTTATACATTAATCAAAATTATAATATTGAATGATCAAAATTAAATTGTGTTCATCCATCTTCAATCATCAAAAACATACAATAAAATCACCCTACCGTATTTACATATTTCGGTGGATAAAATAGGAGTGTGCTTGCATAATAAATGGTATCATACATCCTTTAATTACTTCCATTCCATTAAGGGCATCCATCTTAAGGGCATCCATCTTAAGTTTACAAACTTTATCTAGGTTATTTAACTAAGTTGGGTGGTTCTTTAATATAGGGACAAATTTATTTTTCTTTCCAATACCTTTTAGCAAGGTTTATTGAATGAAATGACTACTCATCTCTTAGTGATTTTAGATGAAACGTGCTACCATCAAAAGTTCATAAGATCAATGAATTTATTGTGGATTGGTTTGTTTATCTTTTATGATAGTTAGGTTTAAGACTATACTCTTATTTGAAATGTAGGCAACTATAGACTTGGATACATGAATTCAATTTTTTTCTAGTGTGTAATTTGTTAGACGATAATTTACATGCTTATCAAGGTAGGCATTGTAAACTTTATCCTATGAACCACTCTACATTTATGGAAGACAAGGAGAAATGTAAAGAACTAGATAGGGATGAAGAGGATCCAAAATTTTAGGGGCTATATTTTAGCATTTTTTTTTCTTTGAAGAAATGTGTTTGTGTGGAAACTACTTTAGTTGTTTAGTTGTTTTGGGAGATGATTATTGTGATCTTAAGAAAATAATTTACATGGGTATCACTTTCTATGCACAATTAATATCATCTATGAAGGAAGAGTACCACCCATATAATCTAAATAAATAAATATTTCTTCATAATAAACCCACGTAGCTAAGAATTCATAATAAACACACTAAGATGTGATATCCTAAAAAATAAAGTAAAGCTAAAAAAACATTTAAGAAACACTCTTAAAATTTAAAGGATAATGTCAAATCTCATTAGTGTGATTGGTTTCGATGGGCCTTGTTCTGCATGTTGACCCAGGTTCGAACCCGTCGGGAGGACACGCAAAAAATTCAGCTAGCTAAGGGTTGGTGTGGCCCAAACTAGATGCAATCCCCTAGTGATTTTGACGACTTGGATGCTCCTAGATCATAGTTTCTTAGCCACAGACTAATCCCACAAGTCACGAACACACTAGCAAAAAAAATGCTAATCAAAACATAAATATACACAAATTGCAATAAATTATAACTAAATAAATAAGAAATCTTAAAAAAAATGCTAAAAACACCAATCTACCTTACATAACTAATAGGGAAGGGGAAAGGGGACTAGGGAGCAAGGGGCAAGGGCTCACACTTCCTTTAGCTCATAATATGTATCTTTGCTTACATAACTAATAAGGAAGGAAAATTATTCAAATATATATACATTAAAAATTATTCATATATGTATACATTTCAAATTTATATACTTACATAGTGAAAATAAACTTTTAATCCATTGAAATGTTCTAAATATTTAATCATATGACACTTAAAGAACATAAAAAATTTAACTATAAAGATATTAAGGTAAGTAATTTGAGTATGGATGTTTGAATTTAAAAATGTATGAATTCTCAATATGACCAATAAATATTAGAGATGATAAAAAATTAGATCCCATTGATTTTCCCTCAGAATAAAATTCTAAATAATGATAGCTATAAGTACAGTATAGTACCATGTTCTACAAAGACAATGACCAAAAGAACCTATAATAATTTTAAGAGGTTCATAATATATTGCTTTCTCTTGGTCACAATTGAATCAAAGCACTTGTCAAATTTTTGGGTGCCCTACATTGTGATATTTGAAGGCACGTATAAACATGGGTGCCCTACATTGTGATAATTGAAGACACGTATAAACATGAAATTACTAATCTCCTTGACAATATTAAAATGTTTATGGGAGAGCTATATCATTTCTAATTTTGAGAATTTGATGAGAAAGGACCAACAATCAAAACTAAAAACAATATTAGAAATCACTACCTTACTATAATAAAAACAATATTAAAAATCACTACCTTACTATGATATTTCCAAATATTTATAGTGATGTAATATAAAAATATATATATAAAAAGAACAGAACATGAATTTTGATTAGCAAAAATATTTTACAATGGATATGAATCAAATATTTAAAAAAAATACTAAAAAGAACATCAAAATTTTGATTAGCAAAAATATATTACATTGGATATGAATCAAATATTATATATAGACATAAATATTTAAGAATACAAGTATAACTTATACTTTTGGAAAGATGCTTCAAGAATTTTAATTTTCGAGTATGCACCATGAATCAAGAAGTGGGGAACCATATGACACTTACTTGGAGATGTGAGTTTTAGCCCCACTTAATGGCCATGATTTTACCTCTTTATAATGCCTCCTTAAAGTAGCGCTATCTTGGAGAGTATACTTAGTAGTTGTAGGAGGATTTAAATCCAGGTGAGGTTGTAACAATGCCCCATTTTCACCAACCTAATCACCTCTCGCGCTAAGAGTATATATACAAATTCCAAACTTAAATAAACTAGAGATTATATACTATTTGATATATAACTATGCAATGTTAGAACCATTTTAAACCATGTACCTGCAATAACACCTTTTTAAAAGGAACATGGTTCATGTACCTACAGTAACACCTGTTTAGAATGAAACATGGTTCTACATCCCCATCACTTAAATAAATAATCTAACTCTAACTTCGTAGGAAATATATCCATGTCTACAAATTTATGAAAATCATATACATGTATATCCTTCCTCTCCACATAAATAATCAACACCAATGCACTTTGTGTAATATTTGTTAAATTTATGGGAAGTTCAAAGAATAATTAAGTAAACTAATATTTTTAAAAATCCCAATTTTAAGATGGAGAGGAGATCTACTTTTTCACAAACCCTAGTGATTTGAACATTCTGAGTTCAACTATGGAGTTGGCTACTGGAGGGGCAGCCCTCCCTCCTCAAATATTGGATATTGATGCCTTATGATCTCTGGTTTCTTCCATGGGAAAATATGAAAGACACTACTTTCCCGTTTTGTCAAAAAAATCAATGAAACACTTTCTTGTTTTGTCAAAAATTTGAATGAAATACCAGAGGTTCCTTTTCCCTCAACCTCTTCTCGTCAAATGGCCCTCAAGATGGTTGATAAAGGGTTGATTGGGAAATATACCGATGTCTATACTTCACCAAGAGCCATGGTGATATGGATACAAAAGAACTAAAAATTCATGATCAAGGGCAAGTTAACCCATGTTTTTGTGATTGGGGGTTTTATGTCTTTCTCTTTGAGGCCAAAAAAGCAAGGATTTAATATTTCAAAGTGGACCCTGTTATTTTGTTACTAAAGGGATGTATCAAAGTAGATGGACTCTTGAATTTAATCTAGAAAATAATATATCTTTTATGGTTCTAGTTGGGTGTGTCTATCACATCTACCATTGCATTTCTAGAATGAGGACATCATGTGATGCATATGAAATATTCTTGGAAAATATATTGACAAATATGAACTAGGGGACTGAATATTTTCTTCTGCATGCATTTGCGTCTAAGTATATATAGAAAAGGGACTACCTGAGGAAATGCAATTAACATTGGACAATTGGAATCACATTCAACTAGTAGACTATGAGCAAAATCTATTTAAATGTGAATTGTGTCGTGAATATGGGAATTTTTTGAAACATTCATCTAAGAATGCTCTATCAATGCAAGGAACACATGACAAGGGTGATCAATGGTAGACGGTTAAGAAGAAAAATCCTAAAAATAAACAAGATACCTCCTCATAACATCCTAAGAAAGTGTCATCTTTAGCAAGTGCCATAAACAAGAAACCCTTTGGATTGGGATAAGTTTTGGGGAAACCTCCATTGACTAGACCATCTACAAATCCATCAAATAGTAACAAAGGAATTCCTACTAACATGTATATAGGAAAATGACTTAGCTCCACAAGGAACAACTTTGAACTCTCATCCCATGGATAAAACATCCCTAATATTGATATGTTAGTAATCTCCACCTTAAATGTTGGAGTTTCTTTTGAAATAATGGTGCTAAAAAAAAGCCATGAACTAATTCTCTTGCCAAGAGATGAAAAAAATATGTCTGATCATGAGGAGGTACACCATTGTATATTATAGGTCTCACCCATCAACAATCTAGCGATATTTTCAATATAGTAAATTTTTATATGCCTACAAATTCTATTGAAAAAGTAAAGTGTTGGGATTCACTCTTGTCCATAAGAGGGTTGGATTACTGGATCAAGATTATTGTGGTGGGTGACTTCAATACCACACACAACCAAAAATATAAATAGGGGGGGGTATAGTAAGGTATCCCCTTAGGGAAAGGATGGAGGTCTCAATCTCTCTTTGGGATCTGATGGACATAAAACCAATAAAGGGAAGGTACACTTGGACAAATAAAAGAATTGGCCCTACTCATAGTGTAGCTAGGTTGGATCAATTCTTAGTCCAGAGCACCTTTCTTGAGAGCATTGTAATAATTTCTTCCAAAATCAGCTCATGGTCATCCTTTGATCATAGGCCTATCTCTTTAATGATAAAGAGATAGGCCTATCTCTTTCCTATATTTCCTCTCAGGAAAGAGATCTTCAAAAATTAAAGGAAAAATTGGATCTAATTCAAGCAAGACTAGAAATGGAATATGTTACCAAAGAATTACTAGTAGAAGAGAATGAGACTTTTCAAAATTACCAAAATCCCTTATATCAGAGAAATACAAAGGGTTCTTAAAGTCACGTAGTCTTTTATTGGTAAAAGGGTATAGAAATACCATGTTTTTCCATAAGCACTCACATGCTAGACTTTGGTAAACAATGTCAAGGAAATCACTACAACATGTGGTGTGACTCTTCACTCCTTTGATGAGACTAATGCAATGGCATACACTCATTTTGCATATCTGTTTACTCAAAAATATGGTGACAATCCAAAGGAAACAATAACCATTTTTGAAAACATACTGGCAATAATTTCCCAAAGTGAGAATGATATTCGAACTCGGGAAATCATAAAGGAGGATATTTTGAAGGCTATCTGGGATCTAGCACCAAAAAAATCCCCTGGTCCAAATGGCTTCTTTGATCACTTTTATAGGGAGTGCTATAATATCATCAAGTTTGATCTTATACATATGCTACAATATGTTCATAAATCCAATAAAATAGGAGAAACGAATTTATCCTTTCTAGCTCTAATTCCCAAGGGAGACCATCCTTTCTCCTCCAAATTTATCCCTCTCTCATTATGCAATTCTTATTACAAAATAATGACTAAAATTATTTCCAATAGATTGAAAAATATTCTTTCAAGAATTATTTAAGAAACCCAAGGTGGATTCATGGAAAATAGGTCAATTGTGGACAATATTATCTTAGTTCAAGAGGTGATTTGATCTATTCGCACAAAAGCATACAAAGGTATGATAATAAAAATTGATATGCTTAACACCTTTGACTAGGTTAGGCACTCTTTTTTCTTTGATGTTCTTCATAAATCTTTCTTTTCCCTAATTTTATACGTTGGCTATCTTCGTGTATAAAAAACCCTTGGATATCCCCTTTGTTAAATGGGAGATCCACTTATTTTTTCAGAGATAGGAGAGGATTGTGATAGGGCCACCATTTATATCCTTTGTCATATATTGTTATGGCTAAGTCTCTCAACAAGAAGCTCAAAGTTGAACATCGTAATGGGAATCTTCCTAGCATAAAATTGGTAAGAGGATTAAAAAAGCATCAATCATTCACAATTTTTTGATGACACTTTTCTATTAGGAGGATCATCCACTATCATGGAAAACATATTTAAGAGTGAGGTTTGATCAATCATAATAAATGACCAAATTTATGCTTAGAATGTAAGAAATAATTTTCTTGATGCCATTTCTAGAATTTTGTCATTTCCACATCTTGATGTTCGGTCCACCTTTAGATATATTGGCATGCTCATTTGTTAGCATTCCTCTTCCTCACAATTGTGGCAGTAGTTCATTAATAAAATCAAATATAAATTTATTCAATGGGGAACATAATTGTTATTAAACCCTGTTGGTCGGTTGATAATTATCAAATTATTACTCTCATTGTTGCATATCTTCGAATATTCAATGTTTATCTCTCCTATGGGAGTAAAGAAGAAAATATCTAAAGAATTAATAAGGTTATTATGACAAGGAGGAAATTTAAAATCAAAGAGATATCACCTAGAAAATTGGTCAACAATCAGGGGACCAAAGACTCATGGTGGTATCATTATAAAGGACCCATCCTTGATGAATTTAGCAATGGGAAACAAACTTGTTAGGCTATTGGTCACTAAAAGGTATGATTGGTGGATGAAAATTATACATACAAAATAATTTTGGGGGAAAGGAAAATATGCCTCGATGTTATTCTTGTAGTAAAAGAAGGCTCACCTATATGGAAACTTCTTAATGCAACCTTCCCAATCATCCAAGAAAAGATAGCTTTGGTTCTTGGAAACAGACACTCTATTGATTTGTGGCAAGACAATATCATTGGAAAACAAATGTTAAACTCCAACCAAGTCATTCTTCCCTTTAATTATTGGTTGGAACTTCAAGGGAAAAACATATCTTTGATACCTTCACTTGGTTAATCTCTTTTGTCTTATGGACAAGGTGGAATTTTGGCTCGCCTCTCTCTCATCTGTCTCCTTTAAGTGCTTTACTATAATCTTCCATAAAAGGATGTTCTCCTAGAATTCTTGACACCTTAGATCAAAGAGGGTGGGTATACGTTGATTATTGTGTCAAAGGGGGATATGATCAACAACTATGTGAAATGCTTCTTCCTCCTAGATTTTCGATACAGGGAAAGATTTTTAATCCAGATGGAATTCCTAAAATTAACATATTTTTTTGGACTCTAGTACATGGCAAGATATTGACAATGAAGAATTTGTTGAAGCTTGGGATACAAGGGCCCTCTAAGTTCATTCTCTACGTAAACAATTTTAAGTCAATGTATCATAAATTTCTAGACCGTGAGTTCGTAAATGGGATGGATAGTGTTTCCCATATACATTTATTGGAAGGTTTGGTTCAATTAGATTAGAGATATTTTTAATCAAGATTTACCCAAACTATAGTTGGTAGGAACCAGGGCCAAGGAATTATTGGTTGAGCATATCAACTCCAAAGGTTTTCATCTTTCAGTTCCTCAAGTTATGGATAGAGATGAAGAGGTTTGGTATGAACCGCTTAATATTAAATCCTCCTCTTCTAGATCCAAAATAATATCAACTAACTTTAGATCATGTTGGAAACTTCAAATGAGTCCACAAGATATTTAAGAAATGGAGAACATAATAGTATTGTTATATCCTCTCTTTGATGGAGCTTCTAAAAGGAATCCAGGGGTGGCAGGTGAAAAGGGGGTTATCCTTTACCCCAGAGGAATATATATATATATATGCCTATTCTTTGAACCTTGGTATTTCCTCTAACAATCATGTTGAATCCTATGCACTTCTGCAAGGTTTGAATCTTTCTAAAACTCTTCTTAATTCAAGCTTGATAGTGGTATGGGATTCTAAAATTTTCTATTAGTTGTTTGTGATACAACCTCTTGATTGAATATTCAAACTCTTATCGATTGACTATTAGTTGTTTGTGATACAAATATTAATACCAAAACTCTTCCTTGTGAAGTATTGCTGACTTCGACCTCTTCTTCACTCATATCTTTCTGATTCTTCTCATCTTTATTCTTCTACTCCTATCTCTACACATTCTTCATTTTTTTTATTTCTTTCTTCTTGATTACAAATGCGCAAGGGGGGTGGTTGAAAGATGGGGTTCCTCCATCTTATCTCATAATCTCTGATAAGGGATCCCAAAGATATTCCTACATACAGCCGCATAACCCCATTCATAATAGTTAAATCCTCTTCCCCTTCTCTAAGGGGTCCATCGCCATCTCCTACCACATCAGTGCTACTACTCTGCACCTCATCTTCTTCTAATGCGACTATATATGTCAATAGAAAAGGGGATCTAACTTCACCTTCTCTGAATCTACTACCACTACTTTTGGTATCCTCACTTGATACCGTTCTCCTAACATCACATATATTTGACAACCTCTATCCTTCCATGCTTCTCTCTGGCACATAATTATCTCACACACATCCTCCTGGTGTAGCCTCATTTCTCTTTATTCTAGGTCCAAAGTCTTATCCTTCACCCCTTTCTATTTTATTTCCACTCCTCTATTCAAATTTCTTCCCTGACTTAACTCTTCTTGCATATCTCTCGATTTTTTTTATCTTCTTCTCTTATGGGTCCATTATTTTCTCACCTCATTTTATCATCTTCTAGATCCCTCCCACTAGATCCACTTTCTCTCTCTTTCCCCNTTCATACACATCAACCCTTTCTCCATAAACTACATCTTGATCCATAGGGGGATCTCCTCCAACAATATTTTTCTAGGACATTTTGATGTTTGAACAACATCAAGAAGACATTCTTCCATGTATATATATATATATGGAAAAATCATCATTGCAATAATATATTCATATACAATAAGATCTCTTATGAAAAATCAACATGGTATCAGAGCGAGACTGGGCTTAACTCCCTCACAGGAGGCCCCGGGAAAATAAGAGATATAGCTTGGAGTGGTCCCTCTTAAGAGGGAGTTATGATGTATAGATGCATTGTAGGGTAGTGGATTTCTTGGGGAGATGTTGTAGATATTTTAGAGCTACACACATGTGCTGGGTACATTGGTTGTGAAGTCACAAGGGTGCACGTGATGAGGTACAAATGCATTGCAGGATATTGGATGTCCTAGGGACATGTTGTAGCTATTTGAGAGCTACCCACATGCCTTGGATGCATTGGTTGTGAAGTCACGAGGGTGCACATGATGAGGTACATATGAATTGCAAGGTAGTGGATGTCATGGTGACATGTTGAAGCTATTTGAGAGATACCCACAAGCCTTAGATGCATTGGCTGTGAAGTCATGTTGTACTATGGATATCCAATGACTCTAGAGTGAAGTTTGTATACTTCAGAGACAAGATTTGGAATGATGAATAATGCATCCCTCGTTGAGAGGGAGTGTTGATGTTTGAACAACATCAGGAAGACATTCTTCCATATATATATAATATATATATATATATATATAATATATGACATGATATTTATAATACAATGTATAAATTATATGTAATAAATATGTAGTTATTTATTATCCAAGGGATGCATCCTTTCATGGATAGTCATCATATTTTATATATATATATGGAACATTCATCATTGTAATAATATATTCATATATAATATCATTATTGTAACAGGGTAGACCATAAACTTTCTTTTGGCCTCACTAAAAGGCTTGTTTTATTCCATGGCGAAATCAACGATGTATCCTTCCTTATCCCATTCGTATAAGAAATCAATGCCTCTATCCCACTTGTTATCCACAAATTTCATCCTATTGATCATGTTCTGGTACCATACCACTAGTTCTTGGACTCCCATAATAGTGTTAATAGTTGTCTGCCTCTTCAACCATTCATACAATAAATAAGGAAATTCAACAAAGAAAATTTCATTCAAATTTGTATAGATATACCTCTATTTCTGTATTTGAATGTTGGTTATCGGATTCTTAATCCCTTTTCATGCGAACTCATCCTCCTTCGTGGATAACCATTCGTGTATCTCCTCTCAAGACAATTTCCACCTCATTCCTTCCCTTCTTCATTCAATACAAAACCTTTAGGTCCCGACAATGGAACCATTTGTTGGCTCTAAACACTCTCTCGCTGAGGGGTTGAAGACCCAAGGTTCATAAAACTTTGACCAACAAAACCCCAAGTCATTGGCACATTCAATCTTCAACCTCACACCAAAGAAGGTCTCACCTAAGACACCATGACAATCACAAAGAATGATAGTCTCGTGTCAGATGAGAAGGGACAATGCATACAGGAAAACCTTCTCGAGCATAAGTACATTCATTCATTCATCCCTAGCTAAAGAACATAGTACTTTGCATCAGAAAGTAAAGAAGATATACATTCAAGCCATAACACACATCATATTGCAGAGAGAGAAAGGACTTTGTATTTCATTCATTCATTTCAGACAAATTTAGATACAAAACACATAACATAGATTTGCGCCATGCACTCTCCTCTCTTTTCTCCATTCATACACAATTCTAAATCTATTATAGATGCATGCAAGACTTTAGGAAAAACTGGACATGGAACTCTATATTTTTGTTCCAATCAACTCTCTATTCTAGTCATGAAATCTTTGTTACAATGCTCTACTCTCCCTTTTTCCACTACTCTACTCCACACTCTTGAGTGAACAAAAGACCCACACACTTAACATGTCTGCATGCAACCCCCAAATATTCATGGAGCATGGAGATCCTATCTAACTTTCCAACTCATCCTTTCATTTTACCATGATCATACGAATCATTACACTACTTGATTACAAAATATTCCCGAATATATGGTCATATTCGGTCCACATGCAATCGCTTCTTGATTCTTTTCTTGCAATGAAAAAATTGGTTGGCATACAAAATATTCCTTTAGCAGGTGTTTATGTTGATCCTTCCTAGTGTTGCACAATGTATCTTCATGGGCATGTGCACAACTCCAAAAAACCTTGGGTGACAACAGGTAGAGTATACACTTGCATAGAGGAGATAGTTAGTGAAAAGAGAAGTAGACTATTTGTTGATTATAGGCCACTCATATAAATTGGACATGAATGGGGTCCCATGTAAATGTGTTTTGGTGAATGAAAGGGATATTATTATGTATGAAGTGAATGAAGGTGTGGCTAGATGACATAACATGGGGAATTCAAATGAAGAGAAGGTATGACATGTAGGTCTTTGGTGGATTTCATTGTTTCATGATGCAAAGGATTATGCAAAGTGATGTGATATTTTATTGAGGATTGGGAAGCCATCAAGATAAGACAATATTCCATTATTTCTAGTCCTCACACTAGATCCATTCAAGAAGTGGGGTATCAAATTCATAGGTCTCATCAATCCTCTCACGTGAATAATATGAGCATGATACATATTATTGCAATGTAGTATTTTATATGTTGTTGAAAGACTACGCCTGTAAAACAACTACACTCTTTAATTTTTAGAACATCATGACCATATTCAAATGCCCAAGAGTTTTAACGAGGGATCAAGCTATGTACATTATTAATTATACTATTAGATCCTTGAATCAAGAATTTATGATATGCCATTAGAATATTAGTCCTTACCATTCTCAAGTGAATGACACTATGGAGGAATTTAATAAGATTCTCAAGCATACCTTGACTAAGATATGCGATTATGAGATGGATGATTGGGATAAGAAAATTCTTGCAATCTTTTGGGCCTATAGAACAAAATGAAATATGATGATGAAACATACAATATTCTGGTTGGTGTACATGTGAAAGAAGCATCGATGCCTATGGAACTAAAGGAACATTGGTTAATTTGTTTTATGATGGTTTATGGTTTCTACCACTTTGCTTGTATACTTTCAAGGTTTTTTTAAAAAGATTCATTTAAATTTGCGGTTTTACTATAATCGAGGTTCAATTTTGGCTATAATTGATTTGGTGTTTATATAAAATTGCAACATGATAGGGTACACATGTAACTGTTTCCCCTGGAGGTGATAACGGTTTCCTCTGTTCCACTTTTAGGTACATTCATTCTTGTTCTTATTTGAGTTATTGGTTTATTAACTTAATTCTTTGTTGTAAATTTACCTTATATAAGTATTACATTTTTATTACTTGATACATTAGATATTTTAAATTTTAACTAAAAGAATTTTTTTTTTTTGTTTGTTATGTTCTTCTAACAAATTGTTGTGGTTCAAACAATCATGGAATATCAATATAACACACTAATTACTCTAATTAACACAATAACATGATTTTTCCCTAAAAATATTCATTTGAATTTGGGTTTTGTTTTAATTGGGGTTTAATTTTAGTCGTAATTGATTGGGCGTTCATGTAAAATTGGAAGAGAGTAGGGTAAAAGTATAATCGTTGTTCTTGGAGGTGATAACATTTTCCTTTGTCTCAATTTCAAGTACATTCATTCTTGTTATTATTGGACTTGCTGGACCCTATGTTTATGCCAAGATTTATCCATAGTTGAGCCAATGGTATGCCATTCCAATATTCCAATAGAACTTTTAATGGACCAACTTCTTCCTTCATGTACTAGAGAATTCAAGGGGAAGGATTCACGAGGGAATGCCAATAGAGAAATAAAATATGGAGTCCTATGAGACTATTGCGAATACAAGGGAATGGAAAATTCTTGAGGGGCTATAAATAGAGAAGGGAAAGAGATATTCCCATGAGATTGTTGAGTAGAGATGGGAAAGATGGATTCTTGTGGCATTGAAGAAGAGAAGGGACATACCTTCCCTCGTGTTCTGGTTGACTAAGGGGAGATGGTATAAAATGAATGAGGGATGGGTGATATGGCTAGAGGATTTTCTTTCATATATTTGATGGTAGATGTGTGGTTGTTTTTATTTTTGGGGCATGACAGGTTGGGATGTGTGATATTAAACCTCCGACGTAGGAACTTCCTTCACTTTATGGTATCATGCCTTGAATTGGTGGTGGAATCCTTGGCTAATTCCTATGGTTGGGTAATGAATCACTCCTAATTAATTAATTTGGTGAACATTCATTTGGATACAAATATGTGTTTGAATCTATTTATTTCCAAGAAAAAAAGTGTAACTAGTTTTTGTTTCAGGTAGAAACATAAAGATACATTTTGTGTGTGTAAAGGAACTCAAAAAAGACTTTTTGACATTGAATTGAAGAATTTCGTTCATGTGAATATAAAGGTTCAAAAAATGAAACAATCCAAGGATATATAGTCTTTATTATCACATGAATATCAAGAAGGTTCAAAAAATGAAACAATCCAAAGATATATAGTCCTTATTAAACATGATATTTTCAAAAGGACGACTTGTAGACCCCCAAGGAGATAGAGTCACTCAGATAAAAAAGAACGTACGTTGGAAACATGCTAAAAAACATAAACAACAACAAATTTTACCGACATGACCTAACTACTCAATAGTTTAGTCATACTTAGAGCGAATGATTGTTGGGGAAATGATTCCATCATTCTCCTCTAAGATTTGTACAACTCATGTGGGAATTTGCAAGGCTTGTTCCCTTAGGGATGAGGAGTTCATATGGATGACCTTATTCTTGCTATTACCTTCTCAAAACCCTCTATATTGTTTGAGGGGGGGGTTTTTGCCGAAGGTGGGTGCTTATTTAGTGGGGAATATCTAAAAAGATGCCCATGCTCATGACATTGGAACATTTGAATGGTATGTGCACATAATCTATGGTTTGCATCCATTCTGAATCTTGGTAGCTTAGACAGATGGAATATGGAAGGTTTCATGTATACTCAGATGCAAGCATGTGATGTGCAGTTTCCTTTCTTGGTAAATTATGAATATTCACAAATGATCCAAGTGCATTCCCTATTCCTTCTAGAGTCTCATATTTCAAGAACACTTGCGGAAATGAGTAGAGATAGATCTAGACCAAGGCAGTTGTGAAGTCTTGCTTGTCAGGGATAAAGTTTTTTGCCCATGGCTTGAGGTATAGGCCTGTTGAGCTGAAGAAGTAAGGACCATTCTTAAAAATCCTATCCCAATCTTCTAGGCTAGTAAATTGTTTTTTGAATAACCCCTTAGAGTCTAGCTTCAAATATAATTACCCCTTTGGCTTCCAATTAATTTTTATCCACCAAACTAGTTCCTTTTCTATTGGCCAAATGCCCATGAATTTCCCAATGAAGGAATATTCCTGCATAAAATAGATGTATTCTTCGATTTTTTTCAAAGTGACTTATTATCTTGGAATTGCAGTTTCCTTTCAGATACATCTGGTTGTATGGGGAAGAAATCATCTCCCAACCACGAAAGAGTCATCCTCGTCGTGCTATGATGAGGTATTCCCCGTGATTACACCCATGGAGCCCACGGTCAATGAAATAAAGTTAATATTATAAGTGGTTAAACATAATCATTTACAATAAGTAAAAAAAAATCATTATAATAAACAAACAATAATTATTATCATAAATAATAATCGTCATTATAATAATAATAATAATCATATAATCAATACAATGAAAGGAACTGTTATCAATAGAGTGAAAGGGAATGCTTGCAAGATCTTCATATGAAGAGAGAATAGGTATTTTTTCACTATCTTCCTTACATAATAAATAGATTTTCTTCCTAATATTTCTTTCATCGTGTAAAGATTCTGAAATGGGAGTTGTATAAGACAAATACATGGATGGATGACTTGGTCCATTTTCATGGAATAAAATGAAGACGTTGTTTATTTTTTTAGAAATATAATTTTTTAATTTACCAAAATATATTTTTATTTAATAATTATAATTAAGAGGATTTAGATTTCATAAAATATTTATAAAAACCAATCAATTTTTTATTAGTATTAATGTTTTCACAATTTGTTTTTATTAAACTACATATTTGAACTTTATTAATCTATTTTGTTAATCGATACATATTATTAAAAAACTCTTATTATTAAATTATATTGCCTTCTGGTTGTCTCTACCTAAAGCATAAACATTGTAGTGGAGTTTATTCAATTGCAAATAAGTCAAAATGAGATAAGTTCGAGGGGAAAAAAACCTAAGAAAATCAAAGAAGAATAGCTATAATTATAAATATGTTGGAAACCCTCTAAAAACAAAGTAGCAATGAAAAACCAAAAATCTAACTCAACATTGTATAGATCCAATCTTCAATAAAAATGATTAAGACTTTTTTTTTTACACAGGGAACCCAAACTTGGTAATGGTGATTTTCACATCATTGGGAAAAGAAAGGGACCACAAACAACTTGTTGATGGTACTATATGGAAATGGTGATAAGATTGAGTTATTGGATAAAGAGGTTAGTAAGTATTGGTGCTTTGGAACCCAAGGAAAGGTCTAGACATAATTTCATCCTCTCTTTTCTTTTAATGATATCTTTTAGTTAATAATGGTGTATAGCATTTAGTTAATATCTTGAGGGGTTATCTTAATCACTTGTTACCAATGTTGTTGGGAATTTGGTTAGTTTCGTGGTAGTAGGTTTCTAGTTTGAACTCCTATGAGTGAGACACACTAATCTCTCTTGATGATTTTATTAGGAATGCCATCCATGTTCAATGTGGGAAAGCATCCCTTGGGCTTCTTCATGGGGATTTCCTTGGAATTTTTTTATCATTTAGTTACTAATGAGTATAAGAATGAAATTAGATGTTTTTAGTAGAATTAAAGGTTTGTAGAAAAGTTGGTTTTGGTTAATTGTATAGTACCCTATTTTATTTGACTATTGAGATGGACTAAACATTATTATTTGAGGGAATTTGTTCATAAATGATACATATTTATTTTACCGATATTGTGATGATGAAACTTGAATTTTTGATTAAATATGATTGCGTTAAAATCACAATTATTGAATTGCTTTATTTAAAATTTTATACAATATGATAGATAAATTAAATGTGCATTGATATGATGCAACTGATGATATTGATTTCTATATTTTCAATGAATTGAAATGAACATGTTGGATACATTAATTTATAGATGTTATTAATGGTTTTCCTAGTGTGATAGGAAACTAGAGTTGTGCATTGATACGAGATTGCATCGACATTTTATTGGACTTCAAATTGAGTTAGGAACAACAAAAGTTGTGTGATTATGTTATATTTTGATTTGGATTGTGAAATTAATGATGTGTTGATTGTAGTGTATGAAAGCATAGGAAAAATGTCTAATGGTTGATCCACACATGCGTAATGAGGTTGTATGGAATTGTATAGAGTATTATCAAGAGAGGTGGGGAAATGTTCAAGTTTTCACCCACTAGCTCTCATTCTCATGGTCTAAGTTGAAAAGATAGGGGTGCTTTTACTCTGAGGTTACATGTTGTCGTGAATGTAGGATGAAAACTTGGTCACTCACGATGATTAGATGAGAGGCATGCAATAAGGTGATAACCTAATTCTTCAATGATCCTTAGTATCTCAACTATAAAATCCCGCTCTTGCACACACTGAGCGAACTTATTCTTTGAGGACACTTTCTTGCAAGTGATCTGGATTATTATACTATTGGTCATTTGATTATGATTATGAAGCATTATGGATATGATGATATGTTATTTTGTTGCATTGACATAGACATGTGTTATTGACTGGGTTCTCCTGAGTGTGCAAGACTTTGGACCTCGAGGATGAAGAGGCATCGATGAAACCCCATGGACTCTGAATCGAGTTAGGGAGTGTACTATTGGGGTTTGATTGTTGTTGATATGACATATGTACATATGATTAGATGTTACGATGATTGATTATTATTATTGACATGTTTCGCTGATGATGCAGGTTGATGATAGGTTTCCAACTAAACTCACATGTGGAGTAGAGGGGTCACACACGAAAACCAGAGACTTTGAGGGAGAGATGTGGGAGCAGCCCTCCCATAGCTTACTAGCACTCCCTTCATGGCTCGAACTATAGGTTGACGACTACCTAGTTCGAGAAGACCAAGGATGTCATGAAAGAAGATTGCGACATTCGCTCATGATGATTATAAGGGATGCACAATAAGGCAGGGGCCTTATTCCTTAGAAGCCCTTAGTCTCCCACAAGATCACCTAGCAGAGTATTGGCTCTAGTGGTTTTTGATGTCTACCAAGTCAGTCAAGAGGTGAGTGGCACTCTTGGAGCATGTAGTGTGTCCTGAAGGGCACGTTGCACAAGGAAAACAGAAAGAGGCGAGTGGCACCCTTGGAGCACGTAGTGCATATTGAAGGGCATGTTGTGCAAGGAAAATAGAAAGAGGCGAGTGGCACCCTTGGAGAACCTAGTGCGTCCTGAAGGGCACGTCGTGTTTTAATTGGAAGGTGAATAAACCTAGACGGCCTTAAAATGAATGATGTGATAAGTAATATTTAAAAACAATTCCCCTCATAAAAATGTCACCTAGCCTAATGAAATTAAAATCTAGGTCTAACACATGTGGTCAAAAAAATAATCATAATTAAATATGTAACAAGAAGGGGGTAATAAATTCAACTAATTTATTAAAATAAAATTATAATGGGGGATTAAAATTTTAAAAGGGAAATGATTGGTTTATCTACATATGCTAATTAAAAAGAATAAGCGGTAAAAGGTTGTTTTTCTACACTTGCTAAATTGAGTTTTAGCTAAAAGGGGAAAAGAGGGAAACTTAAAAGAAATAGGAAACTAAAGGAAAAAGGGGAAACATAAAGAAAAAGTTGAATGTCTAACTTAGTAAGGAATCGTACCTTGGGAACTTGCTATTTTTGAAATCTACTAAGAATTTAGTAAGGCGTAAGTCATTTAAGATTTGTAAGGGAAGATTGGGACACCAAGGAGCATTTTTAGGAATGCTTTTAGGTGGGTGATGTAAATATGAAGAAGTAAATAATTAATGAGACTAATTTTTTGGTGCAACTATAGGGATGGGTGACATGTGTACGGGGGAGGTTTTTTCTGATTAAATTAATGAAAAAGAAATTAAATGAGAATTTGGGAAAGAAATCACTTAAAAACTCTATAAAAAGAATGGAGGAGGAGGAGTATGGATCTGATCTTTATGCGTAATGTTACGCTACTAAATTCATGTCTTGACTAAACTTATCTTATGGGAGTTGGGATACCCATCTCAGGTAACGAGTGGTAGCTTGAACTTGCGAGGTGAGTTGGGTGCTAGTTGTTCTCTGGTATACTCTATGTGGCCCCTTTGTGGCTCGGGGGGTTCAGGGGGAAGAAGAGTACCCCTTGCATTGGTTGGGAGGTACTGGTGAGGTCAAATAGGTCGACAAGCAAAAGCTAGACGAAGCGCATGTGGGACAAAAACTATGGAGCATTTGCATTTGGATAAGGTACGTCGGTTTAAATTGTTACTTGCAATGAAATTAAATTTACACATGTTATTTCTCTGTGCTTGGTTTAATATTTCATTTCCATGCACTGTCTTGCACCTTCTTTCCTACGGTATTGTAATTCTCTTGCTTGTTGTTTTTTGAATTGATTTCCTTTGGTGAACCCAACTTCTGATTTCATTGACTTATCTGTGTGGGTTTTATTGATTATTATGAAGAGATTGTGCTTTATATTTCACCCTTATCCATAGGTCATCATTCCATGCCTGAGCATTCAGCCAAGAGCTGAATTGACGGTTGTCACTTTTGTGTTTAAAGACCTATAGATTCTAATTCCCTACTTTTCTTTGCATGGATGTTGAGTGAAGGAAAAAAATTTCCTAGTTGTCTATCCCTTACTTATCTCTATGTTTGATTGACTGATGGTTGAATGTTTAGTCTTGCGCCTTCTTGTGAATGAGTACCTCTACGTTTTGATTGCTTGAACTCCAAAAACCTTTGTGTTTCCTTGAAAGATTATCCATGCATTTATTTGATTGATTACTTGTGCTCTTCCTTGAAGGATCAACTCTGAGTTTTCTTTTTTGGGGGGGGTAAAATCTCAATGTTGAATGGTAAACCCTCTGCGTTTCTTTTAATGATGATCTCTTGCGATTTGAAAGGGGTAAATCTCTGTGTTTTAATGATAGACTGCGTTTTTATACATTAAAAGACATCGATTCGATTTTTAATGGATAGTTATTTGATTATTGGATAGCGATTTGATTTTAATGGATAGCGTTGATTTAATGGATACAATTTGATGGTTAGCGATTGATTTAATGGGTAGCGATTTATGCATTTAACAACACAGCGATATCATTTTTCGCTCAACAATATCATATTTAACTTAGCAATATATTTATTATGACAACAATGTATTAACAACAACATTCTCGACAACCATTAAATATTGATTGAAAGCAAATATATTCGACAAAAATCTTAGATGTATTGTGTAGTGATATTATGTACTTAATGGATAGCAATATATCCTAGCCTGAGTTTATTTAATTGTGTTTGTGAAATTATATATGTATGTGTTTCTTTTTGTAGTAACCAAATTTAACAAAACCAAAAAGAATTTGTAAATTTAAACATTAAGATTATTCATCATAAGCAATAATCCATTTCATTCAACATATAAGCAGCATAAATTTAAATTTATGAACAACAATCTAATAAATTACATAACAGAATATAAATACCTCTCGCTGATGCTATTATCCCAATATCCGATTGTCATCTCTGCTGCTTTGTCCAAACTCTACATGATGCTCTAACCAAAACCGACAACCACCCAGCCAGCTAGGAGTAGCCTATCTGGCTCCCTAGCTCCAGGATTCTGTGAGGATTCCTGGCCCCCGAGCCCAAAACTACCAGCAACCTAGTGCCCCCTACAACAGTTCGCCCAACCTCCAAAACCAAACTCCCAAAACCAGAAAAATATCCCATAGCCAAAAATACAGTCCTCTCCTCCCAATTTTTCATAATCCACTTCCCGAAGGCCTCTGCCCCTTCATATCTCCCCTCATTTACCAGATCCCTATCCTCCTTTAATGCCACCCACCTTATCCCTCCATTTATTACCTTATCCTTCCATTTATCACCTTATCCCTCCACTCAATGCTTCATCCCCCCCTTGCATACGTAAATTCTTATAATAATAAATTAAAGTTACTAAGCCCTTTAATTCATTACCCAAACCTTTAAATGTGTTAAGTAATCAATTAATTAATTAATTGACATTTATTAAACAATAAATAAATAAATAATATTATTAATAGTTAATCATTACTTAACTAATACACATTAAGATAGTTAATTATTTAATTAACTATACTTTAATAAACCCTATGCAACTATTTAACTAGGGTTGTTACATACACCCACCCTTCAGGAAACTTCATCCCGAAGTTAAGGTATTTTATGATACAAGGGAAAAGACACATGGTTCACACATTCATAACCATTAACCAACATTATTAGTAAGTAAGCCAAGAAAACTCATACATACTAGTGTAAAGGTACAAGAAATGCATGTGTAGCTAGTACATACAAGTCTTGTGCATGTACTAATAATCAATAACTATCACCCTTATAGTAATTTAGGTATGCATCCAATCCAATCAACAAGACTTATTCTTTTATAAAAGACAATAAACCAATCAAATGTTTGTGAAATCCTTTAATTACAATTATCTAATTCAACAATTTTATTTAGACAACTGTGGCTTAGTTATGTAATTATGAATATTCATATATACACCTTTTCTTTTCAGAAGGGAAAAACAATAATTTCCACCATAAGAAAAATATCCATACTCTCTCAACTATTTCTACTCATCCTTCCTCCCTAACTTACTTCCATCTTTATTCCTATCCTTCCTCTGCTAGACTATCTTGGAGCATCAACTATATTGACCTAACTCCAAATAGAACCCGTAAGCGGAAGTGTCACTATCTTGACCAAGCTTCTACAACAGGCAACTTATAGTCATCATCACACATCTAGGGGAGCGTGAGCTAACATCATTCTCCCATGACTTCAGGTTTCGAAGGATACACGGTGGGAAATGATTCCACCCCTCCTAATCATAACTAGGGTCCACACCCTACAATGGAATATACAGTGGCACCATGTTGCTGGGAGTTTTGTCATTGTTTATTCGATTTTGGGTAGTCTCATCACCTGAAATCCTGCATTGGTCCACATATCATAGAAATGTATCCAAACCAATATAATTTCACATACAAATATTCATACCATATTGTTTCTCGGCTAGTGGTCATGACATCCACTTTCATCATCATTATCCCTTGGCTATTTCATATCCCATAACCTGCAGATTAGTCTGTAACACAAACTCATACATTTATATGCATTATCATTATGTAATTGCATACAACCATAATTTCAATTCGGTATCCATGTACCAACAACTTAACATCAAAGTTTTCAAGTTAGAAATAGATCTCATAATATCCCATAATTCAATTTCAACACACATTCATAAAATTATCATTTACCAAATAGTTTGCATCATATCCAATCATCATTCAAATAACATTTAAATCTTCATAGGATTCTCATTCACACAATATGTCGCATCATATCCATCATCATCAATAGCATTTAAACATTCATAAAATTTACATTCACATAGTAGAACGCATCATATCCATCATCATCAATAACATTTAAACATTCATAAAATTTACATTCTCACAATATATCGCATCATATTCATCATTATCCAAATATATTTAAACATTCATAAAGGTTCATACGTCTTAAAAGTTTAAGTGTATCATTTAATAGTTTCACTGTGAATAGAAAATAAAAGTATGTAGGCCTCAGGTAATCTTGGTTGTCTAAGTCAAAAGGTGGTGTTACATACACCAAACCTTCGAGAAACATATTCTCGAGGTGGTCAAAAAAGTGAGGGATAGTCTCGTCGTAAAGTCTCGGCGTCTTCCCAAGTAGCAGATACTGGACTATACTTGTGCCATTGGACCTTAACTTGGTCTACCAGACGGTTCCGGAGCTATCGAAATCTACGGTCCAATATGTGTAACGGTTCCACCGTGAGAGTTCCCACATCCGATACCTACAATTCCTTCCAATTTAGTTTATGTGATTCATCAGCAACATAATGACATAAAACAAATACATGAAAAATGTTATGAGTTTTATGCAGGTGGGGTGGCAGTATGAGACGATAGGCAACGAGTCCAATTTTCTCTTGGATTCTGAATGGTCCTAGAAATCGAGATGACAACTTTGTCCCCTTCCCGAACCGTATGGAACTTTTATTAGGCCTGATACGAATGAAAACTTGGTCTCCCACTTCATAACTTCGGTCGGTCCTGTGTGCATCCACATAACTTTTCTGCCTATCATGTTCTTCCTTTAGTCACCGCCTAATTTGAATCACTTGTTCCTCCATCTCTTGAATCAATTCTGGCCCAACTGTTACTCGGTCTTCTAATCTTTCCCAACTCAATGGTGTTCTGCATGGCCTTCCATACAGAGCTTCGTATGGTGGCATTCCAATGGAGCTATGAAAACTGTTATTGTAGGCAAACTCTACCAAAGGTAGGTACTTATCCCACTGGATTTGATTATCCATGACGTACATCCTAAGCATGTCTTCCATGACTTGATTTACTCTCTCAGTTTTCCCATCTATTTCAGGATGATAAGCTATGCTTAAGTTCAATTGAGTCCCCAATGATGACTGCAAACTTGTCCAAAACCTAGAAGTGAATCTGGAGTCCCTATCTGAAATGATCTTTTTAGGTATCCCGTGCAAACGAATAACCTCACTTACAAACACATGTGCCACATGAGTGACATCGTAAGTGTCTCTAACCAGAATAAAATGAGCACTCTTGGTTAAATTATCCACTATCACAAGAATGGTATTGTGTCTATGAGATGTGAGCGGAAACCCCACAACAAAATCCATAGAAATGACTTCCCACTTGGACATAGGAACATCATGTGGTTGTAGGAGGCCTGTCGGGTGATGGTGATCGGCTTTCACTTGTTGAAATTCTAGGCACTTGGTGACGAAATGGACTACATCACGCTTCATGCCTACCCAGAAGAAAAGCTTCCTCATGTCTATGTACATCTTCTTCACACCCAGATGTGCACAATAAAGTTCTCTATGGGCTTCCTTTTGTATGATGCTTTGAATATCCCCATCTTCAGGGATGTACATCCTTCCCCGATATCTCAATAGTTCGTCTGCTTCCAGACTATATACTTCATACTTTGGATCTAATTGCCTCCCACTCTGGAGGTTTGAAGTAACCTCTAAATACCAACTGTCTCCTTGGAGTTGCGTCAACACACATTCCCTCAGATTGAACTTTAAGGGTACCAAGGAGAAGACACGTGGTCTCCTACTCAAGGCATCTGCGACCACATTTTCCTTTCCCTTGATGTATGAAATACCAAAATTGTACTCACTCCATCGCCTTTGCCTGGAAATCAAATCCCTTTGAGTGAAGAGATGTTTTAAACTTTGATGGTCCATTTTGAGCTCAAATTTTCGCCCCACAAGATAGTGCCTCCAAAGTTTCAGAGCTGCCAACTCTAAATCATGAGTAGCATAAATCTCTTCGTGTTTCTTCAACTTCCTTGATGCATAATCTATCACTCCTCCATCCTGCATTAACACAGCCCCCAACCCTTGCTTCGAGGCATATGTGTATATTGTGAAGTCCTTTTCCATATCGGACACTCATAGAATTGGCACACTAGTTAGTAACCTCTTAAGCTCAATGAATGCACTATCACATTCTTCTATCCATTCATACCTGACCCCATTGCACAACAAAGTGGTGATGGGTTTCGCTATTTTTGAGAATCCTTCCACAAATCTATGATAATAACCTGCTAGCCCCATGAAGATTCTCACCTCATGGGCATTTTTTGGCACTGGCCACTCCATAATGGCCTTTAACTTTTCTGGGTCCACAGAGATTCCTTCACCAGAAATGATATGACCTAAATAGTCAATCTCTTTCTAAAAGAAGGAACACTTCGACAAATTCCCATACAATTTGTTCTCTCTAAGGCAGGACAACACCACTCGTAAGTCTTCCTCATGTTCTCTTTCGTTTCTGGAATATATGAGGATGTCATCTAGAAAGACTTGAACAAAATGGTCTAAGTACTTCCGGAATACACCGTTCATGAGGCTCATGAATACTGTTGGCACATTGGTCAATCCAAAAGGTACTACGACAAACTCGTAATGTCCAAACTGAGTTCGAAAGGCATTTTTAGGAATATCTCCTTCCTTAATCCTTAACTAGTGATACCCTGATCACAAATCGATCTTTGAGAATACCACTGCTCCTTTCATCTGATCGAAGAGGTCATCTATCCGCGGCATTGGGTACCTATTTTCCACTGTAGCACGGTTCAAGTCCCTATAATCTATACACAATCATAAGGAACCATCCTTCTTCTTTACAAAAATTACTGCTGCGCCCCAAGGTGAGACACTAGGCCTTATTAGCCCTAAGTCTAGTAACTCATTCAACTACATTTGCAACTCACAAAATTCTGGCACTGTCATCCGATACAGAGTTTTTGAAATTGGTTCTGCACTAGGTTTTAGCTCAATAGTAAAATCAAGCTCCCTCTCAGGAGGTCACCCTGGTAACTCGTTCGAAAAAACATCCTTAAATTATGACAATACCAGGTACTGATCCAAGGAGGGTCCCTTCCTTTCATTCACTGCTTCCACTACATATAGTAAACACCCTTGCCTTAAGCATCGCTTAACCTTCATAGTTGAGATAAAGCGTAATGACACCTTTCTCCGTAAACCTTGGATCTCTACTGGTCTTCCTTCATCGTCGACACAAAGCACCCTTTTTGTGAAACAATCTACCAAAGCTTGATGAGATTCTAACCAATCCATTCCAATGATTAGGTCATATGCCCTGAGAGCAGTGATGTATACCTTCAACTTGGTAGTACACACTCCCAGTTCTATTATACAATTATCAACAGTAGGTCCTACCGCTTGTTTTTTCCCCGAAGCCATCTCAACTTGTTTAAAGTCATCGTGCTCGTAGGCTACCAACCCACTCTTTTCTAATGCAGATGGTGAAATGAAACTATCTATAGCACCAGAATCAAATAAAATCTTAACGTTTATATGATTTAGCGTACCTGACGACTCCACCACCATGGATTGATGTTCAGCCTGGCGGTTATTAACCATTGCGTAAATCTGGTGGCTGCTACTTGCTCTTCCCATCGGGGCCTTTCCTTCTCTATGCACAAATCCTGACTATAACTCTGGGCAATCACGTTGGTGATGGGGTCCTCCACATCCCCAACATGTAACATGAGATTGAACATGCGCATTGTTCTGTGACTATCTCTGAAATGAGTTCCTTCCCCTAGAACCCCTGCCCCTACTAGCTGCTCCCTGAGATGGCCATGGACCTACCTATGTCATTGGTGATGAACGAGATGCTGCACTCCTTGCCATTTAAATCCCTATGGCTACTGTCCTTGGTGTGACTTTGTTACCATATGGAGGTGGCCTTGAGCCCCCTCCCTTGGGAAATGTCCTAGGGGCCTTCCCCACGAATCCAGGACGATGCAGAAAGGAAGGTCTCGTACCTCCAATTAAGTTCATTTGTTCCTCCACATAACACACATTTTCCATAGCTTTCGCTACTGAAGACGGTTTCCACATCCGCACCATAGCCCTTATCTTAGGGTTCAACCCATAGACAAAGCGTTCTGCCTGTCGTTGGTCATTATCCATATTTGAAACATACTTGACCAATTCCATAAACCTAATCTCATATTCCTCTATGGTTATGTTTCCTTGTACTAAGGCATGAAATGCTCCTACCTGTTGTTCCTCATAGTAAGTTGGCAGATATTTCCTTCGGAACCTCTCCTCGAAAAGTTCCCAAGATACGGTGTCTGGGGTAAGGTGCAGTTGCCTCTCCAAGTTGCCCCACCAGTTCAAGGTGCTATCTCTTAACTGAAGAATCACTATCTTTGTCTTTGATGTGGACACATAGTCCCTTAAGGAAAAACACCTTGTCATGCCTTCCAACCATGCTTTTGCACGTTCACTGGCGCAACCCCTGGCAAACTCTGGAAGTTCAATCTTATGTAGTTCTCTAGTGATGACTTTGGGTGGAGGTCCTCCCCCTAAATCCCTCGACACTTCTAGATTACCCGTTCCAGATGATGGGTGTTCCACTTCGATCCCTGCTGGTTGTCGCCCCTTTAAAGTCTCATTTATGGCCTCCAAAGAGCGTAGTATGAGAGCTAGTTCCGGCGATGGTGGTGGCGGCACTGACAGTGTTGGCGGTGCCTGCAACGATGCTCCTCTACATCGATTCCCTCGAGTCCTAACCATCCTGTATGATTTAACCTGCATCAAGCAAAGTTGTCAGGGTGAGTTCAAGGACATTTCTCATTGCGCAACTTAACTAGAAAATAGGGTTAGGCATAAGTTTTTTTTACTTGTCTGTAAACAGATGTTACTCTATTTAGGGGAGTGGCTAGGTTAGGATTTAAGCATCTAAGCTTGATGTCTTCGCCTAAGAAAACTACTAATTCCCTTGCCTGGTATCTATGCTAGCACTGTACCCCACTCGCTAATTTCTCTAACTTACCCTCTTAGTGTGCATGAAGCCCCCTTCCCCCGGGTCATGGTTTAAGTCCTTAAACTTTTTGTTTTAACTATTTAATGTGATTTTGAACATAGTTTGGGAGTGGCGGAGGAGGATGGGGAGGAGAGGAAGCCCTAGGTGAGCCCTGCTCCCCCATGGCTATGACAATCCTAGCAGTGGAGTTGCAGAGCTATTCGATTAGAATATCTCTTCATGAGAACTCAGTACATCCCAGTACTTGTTGTACTTTCTCCTTCGAATTTTGCGTTATTACTCCACTTGTTATTACTCACTATTACTTTGCTGCAACTCGCTATAATTAATTAAATCACTCTAATTAATTATCCCTAAAATCATTAGTTGAATTAATTATTTGTTTTAATTAATTGAATTAATTGAATTAATTAATTATAATTTAAACTTTATACTAAAATAAAAATAATTAATTATTATTATATTTTTTTTTAAATAATTAATTAACTTTAATTTAGATTAACTTTACACTAAATTAAAGACAGTTAATTAAAAAAATTAATTGAATTAGTTGAATTAATTAATTATTTTTAAAACAGTTAACTATACTTTACACTAAAATAAAAATTTAAACGAACACACAAAAAAAAAAAAAATATATATATATATATATATAAATTTTAATAAAAAAAATTCAAAATAATTTAAAAACAAGTGCGGACACGCATGGATTCCACGTGTCCACCTTGCTTCCTCTAGCGCCCCCTTATCTAAACCCTAACCTTTATCGTCATAACCCTAATTCCTCTTTTCCTCATCATTTCTTCTTGCGAGGTCTCTAGCTACACAGTCGGCCGCAATGGCCTTCTCTCATGGCTTCTCCTCCTCATGGTCAAGTGTTTGGTTTATGGAGTTGGTTGCTAGCTTGTATTGTCTCTGGCATTGGCAGAGGAAGAGAAGCGTGAAGAGTGTGGGTAGAAGAGGCACCATCCATTCCTAGAGACTGGGAATATTGAAGAAGAGAAGAATTTGTTTGGAGAGTAAAGATTGTGGTTGGTAATTCATCCATGCCTGTACTTTTTCTTTTGTTGGTTGGGAGGGCATTGATGCGAATTTGAGTTTGATATATATATATATATAAGGATCATATTATAGCGCCAGTTTCTTAACAGGATCATATTCCCGTCAAGAATTTGTTGTTGTTCACTGTTGGTTTCAATTCGATAATGGGACTTCTTTCTCTTGTAACGGGAAAGGCTAGTTCTAATGGGTTTGGATCAGCCTCCGCTGCTAAAGAAGTTGATCAAGGAATCAATGCTTCCAATCTAACAACAATTGTCACTGGGGGAGCGAGTGGAATTGGAGCGGAGATGGTCAGAGTACTAGCACTATGAGGTGCGCATGTAATCATTGGCGTGTTGTGCAATGTAGAATCCCCCCGTGGGATCCTCCTCCATGTGGATTCGGCGCTCTATGTTGTGTTGGGTGCTTAGATTGATAGCTCGTGGACTTGTCTTTAGTGCTTAGTCGACTTGGTAATTGGATATTGAGCCCAATAATTTTTTTTATATTAATTTTTTTTTTGTTTACATCAATTATTATTGGTTGTGTGTGTGGTTGCAGGTTGCAGGTCATGTGGGCGTGGATTTGACACTTGATTTTATGCTTAAAGCAAATGGTTATGGTCTAAAGTTTGGATTGGTAGTTGTAGACCGCGCAAACAACCTTGCTCGGATCCCTCGCCCATCTTATTTTCTCTTCAGTGAGGTGGTCAAAATGGGCAAGGTTACTCAGCAACAAAGAGAAATCGCATGGAATGAAATCCGGATCATTGTTGCTCAGGCAAAGACATGGCCTTTTATCGAGAAGTGAATAAACTCGGTCTTATGTATTATGGGGGTTTTGGGTCGAATTCTGTAAGCTCTTCTATGTTGGATTTGCTGCTTGTGTTTTGTTTTTTTGTTTTTTTTTAAAAAAACATTCTTGCTAGCTTTCTACATGGAGGAAATGGAATTTCAGGTAAATAGATTAGAAGGTAAATAGATCAGAGCCAGGTTGCATGTGAAGGAGCATGTAGTGTGCATGCATTAAGTTTTTTTTTTTTTTTTTAAATTTAAGTTTACATGCATCTGCTAGGAAAGGTGCATGCAGCCTTACTTAGTTTAGTAAAGCACGCACAACCTAGTAGGTAAGGTGCAGATCCCAAGATGCAAGTGTTAGATATATTTATATAATCTCTAGAAAATAGCCTTCTTAGTTTTATAAGAGAAAGGTTGGGGTACGGATCTCTTATTCAGTTTTAAGTTCTTCAGTAAATAGTTCATTGTCTTCATGTAGCATATTTTCATGTTTTACTTGGGTTTCTTGTATATGACAGCTTGTTTTGTTTGATATCGCTGATTTATTTTGTTTTAATTCGTTTTGGGTTGGGACTTTGTTTGTTTATTTCAAGTTGGGACTAGATATTTATTTGCTTGTTGGGATTGTTCTTGCTATTTTGTTGATTACATTTCCTAGATATGTTATTTTTTTCTTTAAAGGCTTCGCAAAATCTCTCTAAGATTGGTAAGAAGAGTGCTTATTTATTATACAAATTTATTCCAATATATATATCTATTAAGATATATTTTTACTCTATTCTAATTTTATTTATTTATTTTTTTAACTATTCATTATATAAAGAAAATATTACTTTGTACAGGTGAGGCTTCTTACAGGTTTGAATCTTTTACAGGCAAGGCTTCTTATAGGTCTGAAGGTGAACAGGCCTCCATCAATCTTAGAATACTTTCTAAGGTTTTCTGGTTTATTTCTGGGTTGATTCTAAGTAGGTGGGTAGGCCCTTGGCCCCAGATTGTGAACTACAGCTCTGATACCATGTGTAGTAACCAAATTTAATAAAACCAAAAAGAATTTGTAAATTTAAACATTAAGATTATTCAGCATAAGCAATAAGCCATTTTATTCAGCATATAAGCAACATAAATTTAAATTTATGAACAACAATCTAATAAATTACATAACAGAATATAAATACCTCTGGCTGATGCTATTATCCCAATATCTGGTTGTCCTCTCTGCTGCTTTGTCCAAATTTTGCCTGATGCTTTAACCAAACCCTGCCCAAAACCGACTAACCACCCAGCCAGCTAGGAGCAGCCTATCCGGCTCCCTAGCTCCAGGATTCTGTGAGGATTCCTGGGCCTCGAGCCCAAATCGCCCAGCAACCTGGTTCCCCTGCAACAGTTCACCCAACCTCCAAAACCAAACTCCCAAAACCAAAAAAATATCCCACAACCAAAAATACAGTCCTCTCCTCCCAATTTTTCATAATCCCCTTCCCGAAGGCCTCTTCCCCATCATATCTCCCCCCATTCACCAACTCCCTATCCTCCTTTAATGCCACCCACCTTATCCCTCCATTTATTACCTTATCATTCCATTTATCACCTTATCCCTCCACTCAATGCTTCATCCCCCCCTTGCATACGTAAAGTCTTATAATAATAAATTAAAGTTATTAAGCCCTTTAATTCATTACCCAAACCTTTAAATGTGTTAAGTAATCAATCAATTAATTAATCGACATTTATTAAACAATAAATAAATAATATTATTAATAGTTAATCATTACTTAACTAATACACATCAAGACAGTTAATTATTTAATTAACTATACTTTAATAAACCCTATGCAACTATTTAACTAGGGTTGTTACACTTTTCTTTAATGCTAAAACACAACAAACTTTATGCCCCATACCAATGCAAGACAACAATTTAGACATGCTCTAAACACACAAATCTAGACCATGAGTTTTATTGGCGATATAACTCAATGATTTTATGATTAATGTATTACACAACAACTTCATTATTTTAGTCTTCGATCTTATAGATTTAAATGAAAACTATTTCAGTTAGTTAATCTGTGTTTTAGATATGTATTACTGTGAAATTTCATACACTATAGTAAGTTGTGTGTGATGGTTGTGAATATTACTGTGAATTTAATTAACTGTAGTAAGTTGTGTGTGATATATATATTACTACGAATTTAATTAATCGGAGTAAGTTGTGTGTGACGTCTGTGAACAACTACGTTTTTGTGATTGTGTTATTATCATTGTGTGGTAGCTATTGCATGGAACACTGTGCATGACAACGACTTTATATATATTTATTATTGTTGTATTGTCTTATATATTTTTACAGCGATATGATTGTATCATTATCGTTGTGTGGTAGGTGGTGTATGACAACGATGGTATAGTAAATATCATGATTGAATATCATTATTATATACCATTAAGGGATAGCCCTATATTTAGACAACAATATCTATATTATATATCATTGTGTTAATATCATTTAGCTCTTATTTTTTATAGAAAACGTTTTATAGTTATCAATCAATTGACTTGTTATTGTACAACAGTTCTTTAAATGTTTATTAAGGCAATTTCTTCAATTGTTTATCATAAAAGTTTCTTTAATTGCTTATAATCATTCTTTAATTGTTAATTGTTATTTCAACAGTTCTTGAAATGTTTATTAAAGAAGTCTTAATTGTATATTACAACAGTTTCTTTAATTATTAAATACAACAGTTTCAAAACGCCAAGTTCCATGTATGTGCAAGTAGATTTTAAAGGATTATATTTTTCCACATTATATGTTGTGGATAAGCACGATTTCTGATACAAGACCTTACATATCAATTGGAATTATCATAAAGTATATCAGAATATAGATTGCATTTTAAGGGATATAAAATGTTTCTTAGAGTGGTAGAAGTTGATATGGTTGTATTGTAGTGGTTATCTTGACTTCACTGTGGCTAAGGATCCCTTGTATCTTTGCAACTTTAAATTACTGACAACCTTGTTAGATCCAGTTGAAGTCCCTAGTTTATGCTCAACATACCAGAGGTCATGCATTATTAGAACCCTTTTGCCACTTAGAATTATTGAAGTGAGATCGTTGCTTTCTTAGAATTCCATTTTGCCACTTATGCGGGATGTTAGGTGATCGCTTCCCTTACTTAGATTTATTACTTCTAACCTATGATTTGATTTTAGACATTGCGCGCACCCATTTTCAAGTATCACATGTCATTGGGAGTTGGCTTATGACTCTTATAATTTGACCTTGCGCAATTAAAAGTATTGAATGTGGTTACCCGACGTCGAAGTATAGCATAATAAATTAGGGTTTTATCATCTATAGATTTGTTTTAGGTATGACAGCTAAGTTGGACTTATGGCGTGGGGCTTTGGTGTCTTGATTTAAAGGATTAGGACTGTTTATTCTTACACCTTAGTTACTTGCGCTTGACGCATTGTGGCGGCATGATTCCTTAGGATGGGATCAATGAACGCATTGATAGAGAAGCGCATACGAAACCTGGTTGGGTCATGCACTTCCCTTGTAGGGTGAAGTGGTTTTTTTAATTGAATTTTGGTACCTTATTTTGCAACGTTGTGATTGTTCTCACTCACCATAAGGGTTCTAATCACTGGTTGTCGAATTTGTTGGGTTGAATTGATTGGTTTTTCGAGTGTTACATCTAGCTACATGATGTGCTAGTACGTTGGGTTATTATGTGGTATGTTGCTTGAATTGTGTGTGTTTTGTTCGTCGTCAAGTTGTGTTATTTAACTGTTGTCGTTTTTTCCTTCCTGCTTTAAAAAAACAAAAAAAAAAATCCATTTAGTCACTTGTAGTCGTAACGTCGGGGATGTTACATCAACAAAGAGAAACAAAAATGAGTTAATAGAGTCTTTATTGCTGCACCATTTTTCCTCTAAGAAAAGTTGGATACTTTAAGGGTGTGCAAATCATTGGACACTTTGAAATACAATTAGGTAGTTCTTGAATGGCATGAGATATATGGTACCCTTTATAACATATATGAATGGTTAAATGATAGTGTGGAAAGAAAGATAAATTGAAAAGTATCGAAGAAAATTTCTTTAACATGCATTTTAATAAATAAGAAAACAATTATATACTTTATGCATATTACTAAAGGGGGAAATAAATTAAATGATAATGGCATCAATAAATATTTGGGATCATATTGTATATCATAACAAGGAAGATAATTTAGTTAATTAAAAATATTAAGAAGAATAAGTCATGTAGAGGATATAGAAACAAGAATTTAAATTCAAATTGAAGAGTAGAAAAGAAAAGTGGGTTGAAAGAATTTAAATTGAATTAATAAATAACTAAGACTAGTAACTCCACGTGTAACCACTAAAATAGGAAGTCATGAGAAGATTAAGGTAACACCTAGGAGAGAATATAAAAAATGTGGGAGTTGGGTGAGGATAATTCAATATTTTATAATTTTAAATAGATAATTACATGCACACTTATGCATATGAGTGACACATGGATGGGTGAATATTAAGCAAATGGTAATTTAGTAAAATATATTTTTGCATGGATTAGACAAATAACATTGTCCACAAAATCAATAAAACTAGAACTTGGACCCCATTGTTACTCGGGGGTCTTTAGAGAAGGAGAGTATCCAAAGGAGTTGGTAATAAGGTGTTGGAATGTTTACATGCAGAGTGTGTTTTTCAATGATGGCAAGAACAACAGCAACTACGACATGTTTACAAGAAAGAACAACAATGAACCACAAAGCTCGAGAGACCAGAAGATGAGAAAGGCAGAATGTGCCAGGTGGGCACTAGAAGTCTTTTGGGAAGACGCAGATGAGCAAGCTCGAGAAGCTCAGAAGAGATAGTGCAGAGTTGCACATAGATAGTACAGAGTTGCACGTAGAGCACAAGTGTGCGCCAGGGCCAAGGATAAATTTTTCCAAAGCTTAGGAGAGATAGCGTTCTTAGACGTGCCGACGAGATCCCATACATCAAGGCTTGCAGAAGGATAAAAGGGCGTGGACTTTGACACTTCGATATTTGAGAAAGCTAAAGCTCAGGAGGAGGAGCAACAATGACCATTGGATCGAGCACTATGAATGATCTGGGTCGTCAGATCAAAGTCGAGACAGGAGGAGTGCGCAAAGGAGGAGATTAGACCTCAGTCGACGGATCGGAGCGCGAAGGGCTAGCAACTGTTGGATCCAATATAAATACAAAGAGGATAATGGCCGAGAGCCATCCTCCAACTACGCGAAATGTGAAGTTGCGATGAGATCTAAGTCATTGGATCTAGAGGACATGTGGCGAGAGATCATCATTTCGCTGACTCGCGAGCTGGAGAAGTCAAAGGTGAGAGTTGTAGGAACTCCTAAAATGAAAAGTTGCGAAATGATCTAGGTCGTCGGATCATCGAGGATCATGGGCCATTGATATGGAGCAGGTTTCGAAAAATCAGAAGTTGGGAGAGTCAGGGTTGACTCACATCCAAATTCTCGACACATGAAATCACGATTTGATCGCAACCGTCGATCAAAGGCAGAGTTTGGACCATTGATCTGATATAGATTATTTCATATTTCGTGAGTTGGGAAGATCAAGGCAACTCACAGAACAACTTTGTGAAACGCAAAGTCCCGATAAGATCTCGATCCTTGGATCAAAGAGGCTTGTGGGCCATCAATCTGACACAAAGCGCTGAATCAAGAATCGAGAGTTGGAAGAGTCAGGGTTGGCTCATGTTCAAACACTCGACACGCGAGGTCATGATTTGATCATAGCCATTGATCAAGGTAGCATTGTGGATCATTGATCTGACTCTAGAAACTAAGTTAGCAAGCTCATGAAACACGAAGTGCTCGAATTTTTGGCCCGTGGTCATAGACAAGGTCACATCGTCGTTGGATTAAGGGAGGAGCTAGCACGTCACTAGGCTCCACATCGGAGATGCAAAATGCCTTTCGAATAGGGTTGTGGTCACAACCAGTGGTCACATTAGCGCAAGAGAAAGGAAGGAGCTATCATTGCTAGGCTCCACCTCGAAGTTTTGCGATTTGGGAAAATTGAGGTGACTCGCAGTTGACATCGCGAAATGAGAAATCACGAAATGACTTTTGATTAGTGAGCGGTCATAGCTCATGGTCATGTGAAAGAAATGGGCTTAGCCAGAAAATCTAATGCCCACTATGAAGTTTTCTTAGGAAGGGAAAAGGGGCCAAAGGCATGAGCGCGTGGAGGTTCTCTCAGTAACTACTAGAGACAGACTGATTGTAACTGGAGAAAACAATGGATTGCATCTACCAGAGAATTCAAACAATCTCAAGGTGATCGCCAGAGGAGCTGAAGAGTCTCGATGTAACTGTCAGTGGAATGAAGACTAATCATAGGGATGATTGACAGATGAAAAATCATTGAAGACTGTAACTATAATAGAGAGGATAAGCTCAACTGTCACAGAGAAGACAAAGCATCACACTGCCAGAAAAGGCCAATGGATCTCGAGATAACAATCGTTGGTGATGAACAGATTCAGCATAACTGCCAGATAAGACAAAGAGTTGCAATGATGATCTGGTAGAGGATTTGGCATGATAAATATACGCAAAAGAGAGAAGATATGGTTGCTTCTATTGAAAGTTATTTTGTGAATGTAAAATAATGCAATGCATAGGAGCTGAAGCACACAGAAGAGGCATAGCACATAGAATGGACATGGCGCACAAAGCATAAAAGGAAAAAGAGTAGAAAGCGCAAGAGATGCCTGTAGGAAGACACTAATGTAGGCAGAGCAGAGTAGTGTAGTAGAACAATGATGAGACTGGTAAGCCATTGATAAATATTGTATCACCGTAATAAATTTATGAAAATAAAAGATTTATATTTTAGGGTGGTAGGGAGGTGCGAGGGAGGACTATTGTCCTCAGAGTTTCAAGTGGATGCTTGAACACAGGGAGTTGTATCTTCCATCTGGTTGCTGCCAGAAAAACTAGGGAGGTAGGGTGGTGCAAGGGAGAACTACATTTCTCTGTTATGCAGGTTGGTGCCTGCGTGACTGGAAGTTGGTGCTTCCATCCATTTGGTGTTGGAACACTCAGGGAGTTGATGCTTCCTTCTAGTGGGTGCTAGAGAAACCAGAGAGTTGGTGTTCTCAGCAAATTATTGCTTGTAAAACAGAGGTTGTAGCCTCAAAAGGAGTTTGTGCTCCTAAGAATGATAATGTACAGAAAATAAAGATTACTTTTCATATCAAGAAGAAGAGGTTTTTCCCTTTATGGTTTTCCTTATTAAATATTTGTCTCTGTATATTTCATGTGTGTGATTGATGTTGAATAGTCTATTGCTTACTTTCCCACATTATTGTGATCACCATTGAGTGTTCTGTAAAGAGTTTAAAATGAGCATAATTGTTTAAGCACGGTGACAATTGATTCATCCCTCCCCCCTCCCCCCCTTCCAAGTTATCCAACAGAAGGCCCATTTGTGAATCATCAAACACTCAATGAGATAATACAAGATTAGAAATTGAATCTACCATTCTAAATTCAATAGGACAAAAAGATTTATAATAACTCTTGTTATTGATGCAAAATATAATCATTATGACTTTATTTAAGAAAAAAGAAAAAATATAATGATTTAAGTTTTATTTAAAATAATATTATTGCAATTTAGAAATTTTGATAATCTTCATACAATATTTTTATATTTTTATTTTATTTGAAAATATATATATTAATAATATTATATGAAAAAATATAATAATTTAAGTTTTCTTTAAAATAATATTATTGCAATTTAGAAATTTTGATCATCTTCTTATAATATTTTACTTTTATTTAAAAATATATATATTAATAATATTATATGAGTTTTGATTTTAGTTGTAGAAAATATATTAATTGTTACTTTATTTAAGTATTACCATGCCTAATGAAAATTAGGCTTCATTGTGAAATACAAAGAAATACTACAACAAAATTGGAAGTTTTATGATTCTCAATTACAAAAAATTGTTGGAGTCGGCGGGAGGTGAATTATATAAGGTCTTTAGGTTTATAGAAAACAATATAGAATTCTATTTATATTTAATGGAATGTGAAAATTAGTAATATTGGCTGAACTTTTTTCAAATTCTCTAGATAAATTATATTGGGGTTTTTGACCTTTTGAATATTTATTTATATATATAAATAATAGTTAATTGTAGGACTGAATATTTTATTTATAAATTAATAAAAAAATTAAATAAAAAAATATTTTCAGGACTATCTTTGTAAATTTTTAAATTTGATATCAGTTGTATTATGAGGTTGTAATTTGAATTCCTACATATATTTATATTCTTGAATTTTTTATTGAAATCTTTCACAAAAAAT
>ML798429.1:389433-404888 GCA_009831015.1 Picea engelmannii
ATATATATATATATATATATATATATATTAACATGTACATATATGTCATAAGCATATACAATTCTATACTTGAGAACTATAATAAATGTTTTATAGACTGAAAATCCTTTTATATATTGCCAGGCGCATAAACCATACGAGCGTCATCATCGACCAAACACCTTTCTCCATTTCTCTGTGTGTCCTGACTCCCAAATCTAATGACCTGTGAGTTCCCCTTTGCGAACACACATATAAATATTGAGAAGATGAAGAGTAAGTTGAAAAGTCCAAATACAATGCAAAAAAGAGCGAGAAATCGATGTATTACATAGGTGTGAACCAAGTTGTGGAAAATGATAAATAGTGAGTACAATGATATCATTGGGATATGTGAACAAAGCTTTGCAAATTCATTTACTTTATTTCGAATCTTCATATTGGGAAAGTCATACTGAATGGAACATATTGGTGAGAAAGCTATGCAAATGCATTTACTTTCTTTTGAATATAATTGATATCAACATTGTAGAAAATAGATAGGTAGAAAGTTGTCGAAAATGATATTTGAGACCACTCTATTAATTATGAAGAGTTAAGATAAAGTAGTTAAAGGATTTTTTTTACATAGTTAGAAAGTTGTCGAAAATTATATTTTGGATCATCCAATATAGGTAGAAAGTTGTCGAAAATGATATTTTGGATCACCCAATATAGGTAGAAAGTTGTCGAAAATAATATTTTGGATCATCCATTAATTTTGAAGAGTCAAGATAAAGTTAATGAATTTGAAGGATTCTTTCACATTTTTTAGTATAACATATCAATAAATATTTATAGGATAAGTTTAAATATTTTATTTTTTGGATTTTTTGACATCTATCATGCAAATTTCTTTYAGTTATTCTTTTTCTTAAATTACATTTTTAAATGCATAAATGAATTTAGCTCCCTAAAAACTCATATTACATTTGGATTGTGTAATCTCRACCATTGATATCTACAATTCCAATCATTCTTCCATTTTTTTCATTATTTTGAGAAAAACTTGTAGGAAAAATGYGCTTTAGAAAGGTTTAAAAGTAGAATATTTAGACTACTATAAAATTATTGTATATAGAATAAAATTGGTTGGTAGATTGTGATATATAGTGAATGATTGGTATWATTATAAGGTGTGAAAACTCATTCATTTCATATAGAATATAATGGTAAATTCATATGGAAATTGATTTGTATTAGTATTGATTAGGAAATAGATGTAAATAAGTTGGAGAAATGGACCACGACATTGTAGAAGAAAGGTGTGGAAACTCATTCATTTCATATGGAATTTAGTGGCATTTATCCACATTGAATGTGACATATGATGAAAAAAGTTGTGGAAAATCATTAATTTGATATGGAAATTAGTTGCCATTGACATTATAGTGAATGACTGGTATTAGTATAAGGTGTGAAAACTCATTCATTTCATATAGAATATAGTGGTAAATTCATATGGAAATTGATTTGTATTAGTATTGATTAGGAAATAGACATAAATAAGTTGGAGAAATGGACTACGACGTTATAGAAGAAAGGTGTGGAAACTCATTCATTTCGTATGGAATTTAGTGGCATTTATTTATATTGAATGTGACATATGATAAAGAAAATTGTGGAAAATCATTAATTTTATATGGAAGTTAGTTGGTATTTACATTGACTAGGAAATAGATGTAACAAAGCTGGAAAATGTAACATCCCGCTCTTGAGGACTGAGCGAACTTATTTTTTGAGGACACTTCCTCACAAGTGATCCAGATTATTATGCTATCAAAACATTGATTTTGATTATAAGGCGTTATGGGTTGATGTCATGTTGTTTTGTTGCATTGACATAGACAGGTGTTATTGACTCGGTTTTACTGAGTGTGCAGGATTTCAGACCTCGAGGGTGCAAAGGCATCGATGGAACCCCTTAGACTCCAGATCGATTCGAGGAGTGAACTATTGGGGTTTGATTGTTTATATGTGATATTAGTGCATCTGATTAGACAATATGGTTATGGATATATTTCTGACATGATTCGTTGATGATTCAGGTTGACGATAGCTTGCCGACCAGACTCACATGTGGAGTAGAGGGGTCACGCACGACTACCAGAGATGTTGAGGGAGAGGTGTGGACAGTAGCCCTGCCACAGCCTACTAGCACTCTTATTGTGGCTCGAACTATAGGTTAATGTTTACCTAGTTTGAGAGGACCCACAATGTCGTGAGGGAAGAATGTGACAGTCATTCACGATGATTCTAAGGGGCATGTAATAAGGCAGGGGATTTATTCCTTAGAGACCCTTAGTCTCCCACAAGTTCACTTGGCAGAGTATTGACTCCAGGGGTTTTTTATGTCTACCAAGTTAGTCAAGAGGCGAGTGAAACCCTTGGAGCACATAGTGCATCCTGAAGGGCACGTCGTGCAAGAAAAATGGAAAGAGGCGAGTGGCACCCTTGGAGAACGTAGTGCGTCCTAAAGGGCACGTCGCGCAAGGGAAACAGATGAGGCGAGTGGCAACCTTGGAGCACCTAGTGCATCCTAAAGGGCACGTCGCGTTGTTAGTGATAAATGAATGAACCTAGATGGCCTTAGGATGAATAACGTGATAAGAAATTTTTAAAACAATTTCCCTAATAAATTGTCACCCAACACGAAAATTAAGGTCTAGGTCTAATCTTTGCTAGTGGTAAAATTTTACCTTTTTATAAATAAAAAATAATAATAATAATAATAAAATAAATAAACATATATAAAAAAATAATAATAATAATAAAGATAATCTTCATTAACCTTGTGGCAAGAAGGGGGTAAGCAATTAAAGTGTTTTATGAAAATATTTTGGGATAAAAACTTAAAAAGGGGAATGATTGTTTTACTTTTATGCTAATTAAAAATTTAATCCATTAAAAAAAGGGGGAAGAAGGGTAAGTTTTTGCACATACCTTTCTGAGTTTAATTAAAAAGGGAAAAAGGGGAAATCTAAAATAATTAGGAAACTAGGAAAAATGGAAACCTTAAAAGAAAGGGGAAACATTAGGAAAAAACATTTAGTACAACTTAGTAAGGTATCTACCATTTAAGAAATTTCTAATTTAAACTGAACTAACAAATTAAAAATGGGGAAAGTCATTAAAACCTGTAAGGGAATTTGGGGACACCTAGGAGTGACTCTAGGTGGGTGAGGGAAATAAGGGTAATTAACTAATTAAATAAATTAATTTATGGAGGAATGAAGGGGATGGGTGACACTTGTACGGGGAGGATTTTTAGGAATCAATTTATTAAAAATTAATTTAAATGGAATTTTGAGAAGGTAAAGTAGTTCGAAACTCTATATAATGAAGGGAGGTGAAGGATGAAGGATATCTTCTATTTGCATAACTTTACGCTGCAGAAATCTATACTTGACTGACTTAGCTTGTGGGAGTTGGGATACCCAGCACAGTGAGAAGTGGTAGCTTGGCCTTACGAGGCGAGTTGGGAGCTATTTGATTCTTGGTTAGTGTGTGTGGCCCCTTTGCGGCTCAGGGGGCTAAGGGGGAAGAAGAGTACCCGTAGCATTGGCTGGAAGGTACCAGTGAAGTCTCGTCAGTCGACAAACGGGAGTTGCACGGAGCGTGCGAGACATCAACTTAGAGTGAGCGATTAGGCAACGGTACACTTTCTTTATTTTTTCATGGTAGATTGTCGTAGGATTTATGCTTTGGATCTACTTGTTTAATTGGGTAAGTAAATTGATTATCTTAGCATTCTAGTTGATGACTGAATTTTTACATAGCCTATAGCTCGATGATTGAATGACTCCCATGGCCTTCAATTCCTGGCATGTCTTGACTGCCTTGTAGTGTATTGATTTTTGAAGATTGTGGTAGTTTTTTCCTTTCTTCCCTAGCTTATCAGTCCTCGCCTAAGCAGTTGGCCAGGAGCCTGATCTACGGTCGTTGCTTCGACGTTAATAGACCTATGGATCTCAACGCCTTGCTTTTCTATGTGTGCATGATGAGCGAAGGACATTCCTATCAGTCGTCTACCTCCGTTATTGTCCTTGGTTGATTGTTTGACTTGTGCCATCTAGCAAATACCTCTGCGTATGGATTGTCTTGCGTCCTTATTGGCTTTTCTCTACACCTTGACTGATAGAATCCCTACGATCATTTCAATGACTTATCCCATTGGAGCCTTGCATTTATCTTACTATTGTCTTTGTTGTATTGGTATTCTGGCAATGGAAAAATGATTTGATTCCCTCTCTGCATTTTTATATTTGGTATTCTGGCAATGGAAAAATGATTTGATTCCCTGTCTGCATTTTTATATTTGGTATTCTGGCAATGGAAAAACGATTTGATTCCCTGTCTGCATTTTTGTATTTTTTATTCTGGAACGGAAAAACGATATGATTCACTGTCTGCATTTTTGTATTTTTTATTCTGGAACGGAAAAACGAATTGATTTCATGTTTTCATTTTTGTATTGGTATCCTGGAATGGAAAAACATTTTTATTTGTTATTACTATCTACATTGTATTGGTATTCTGGCAATGGAAAAATGAATCGATTCCATGTCTGCATTTTTATATTTGGTATCCTGGAAATGGAAAAACATTTTTTTGTGATATTCATGTCTACATTGTGTTGGTATCCTGGAAATGGAAAAACGAAATCATTTCCCTGTTTGTGTTTTTATAATTGGTATCCTGGTAAGGGAAGGATGTTTTGGTCATTCCTGTATGCGTTTGCATTTGGCATCCGGGCAATGAAAAAGGGAAACCACGATTTTTCCATTTAAAATGTGTCTAAGATTGTCATTGAAGTGCCCACGTTTTTTCTTTTAAAAGTTGACAGAGATTTTCGTTGAATGCCCACGTTTTTGCTTTTGAAAGTTGACAGAGATTGTTGTTGAAATGCCCATGTTTTTTCTTTTAAAAGTTGACAGAGATTGCGGTTGAAATGCCCACGTTTTTTCTTTTAAAAGTTGACAGAGATTGTTGTTGAAATGTCCACGTTTTTGCTTTTAAAAGTTCACAAAGATTTTTGTTGAAATGCCCACGTTTTTGCTTTTAAAAGTTGACTGAGATTGTTGTTGAAATGCCCATATTTTTGCTTTTAAAAGTTGACAGAGATTGTTGTTGAAATGCCCACGTTTTTTATTTTAAAAGTTGACTGAGACTGTTGTTTAAATGCCCATAATTTTTCTTTTAAAATAAGACCGATATTGTTGTTTAAATGCGCACAATTTTTCTTTTAAAATGAGACTAAGATTGTTGTTTAAATGCCCACGATTTTTCTTTTAAAATGAGACTGAGATTATTGTTTAAATGCCCACAATTTTGCTTTTAAAATGAGACCAAGATTGTTGTTTAAATGCCCATGTTTTCCCTATTAAATGTGACTGAGTTTGATGTAAATAACCACATATTTTCCCAAAAAAGAAAATTGACTGAGTTCATTGTTGAAGTGACACGAATTTTCTATTTGGAATGTTGACTGCGTTGATTGTTGAATGACCATGAGTTGATTCTTCTGCAGTTTGTATTGTCTTCTTATTCTCCTTCAATTTGAGTGTACCCAGTCTTCTCACTGCCAAACATTAATTGCTACAACAATATTATTGGTTAGATTAATTGCTATGTAACTGCCATGTTAATTTCCAGGCTAATTGCTATAGCAATGTCAAAGGAAAACAATTTCCTTCTTAATATTAATTGCCACAGTGATGTCAATTGCTACAGTGACGTTAACAGTCAATAGTTCCCTTCTTAGTGTTATAGACGGCTAGTTATTTTTGGTATGTATATCTTAGATAGACGACATGTGTAATTTAATTGATTACAAGTGTGATATTGTATCATTTTACATTGATGTGGATAATGTAGTTATATATTGTCACTTGATAGTTAGATGGTAATTTCAGGGATTACTTAGAATTACCCTTTTAGATGGTGATTAATGGTTAAATGAGTTTAGGAGTATTGACCAAAGTATAGGTTAATCTTTCTAAATTAAGTTGTAGTTAATGATTAAATAATAATGCAGCATTACCAAACTGATTCGTAACTGAGGTTATTTCGATTGAAATTAATGCTTGATTGTATAGTAGAATTGTCGATTGATTTGAACGTGTTGTTATTTACATTGAAAGTAATGTCTATAGTGTAAAGTAGAATGGCCGATTGGATTGTATTAATTGTTAATCAATTGATAAGTTAAAGACTAAATTATAATTTAGACTTGCTAAATTTCGATGGATACTCAATGTCAAAAACAATTTGCAATTGTTGACTAGTTTAGACTTGATGAATGGGTCAGAAGGGTTGACAAAGCTGTGAATTCCCTGGTAGTCGTCGTCTTGTGTCTCGTCGACCTTTTGTGTGGGGTGTGGGTATAATCTCTCTAACAGTATTCTACTCCTAGCACGTCAGAGTTTTCTAGATTCCTTGGTCTAGATAGGATGTGTTGCACCAAGGTTATTGACGCATCTATCACCTGGGGATGGAATAATTCCTGATGAGAGGATCATGGTGTGCCCTATTTGGATAGCAACAAATTATAACTTGGTCGGAGTCGGTGCCTTTCATGTGAGATTTGTCGAGTGTTGTAAGTTTGTTTTTGCGCATGAGTTGAACGCCCTTAGGCATTTGGTTTGTGCGCCTTGAGGTTCTAGTCTTTGTTCGTCAAGGTCGTTGTGTCGGGGGGGTGATGTTGTCCCTTGGCTTGTAGGCCTGGTCCTGTTATGTCGGGCGGGTAGTCGTTTCTCCTTGTTTTAACGCATGTTTCACCCCATTTCTCCTGTGCTAGTGCGTTGAGTCATTGTTTCTTGTTGTCTAGACTACATGCTTACGTTCGTCATTGGTGGTGAGGTAAACTATTTTCATCATGGCCTTCTTTCCCTAGAAAAAAAAAAATTGCACTTATGCTTCGCTTGTAGTCATAACAAAGGGGTTGTTACATATTGTATCAGAGCCAAGTTCAACCCGCAACTTGGGATCACTACAACTTTCGTTGATATGGTTGATTATAATGTTGTTAATTAAGTTGACTTGTACTCATGCAGGTAATCATGGTTAGAGGATGCCGCAGAGGCAGACGATGGGGTGCTAGGGGAGGAGGTGCAACGCCTCCAGTAGCATCCACACTTGAGGGGTCTAAACCCCAGGGAGATGAACATGTTGTTGGGTAGGAGCAGATAGCAGTAGGTGATGTGGTCGAAATGGTGAGATCTTTTCAGCGCATGTCTGAGGCACTGATCATCCGTTTGGATATAGATGAGGCCAGAGTGTTGGCACCTTCTAAGGCTCCACCGCGCACTCTGGTCGGTACTGGTAGCATTCACCATGAGCTCAAGAAAGTCAAATTTCTTGAGTTCATTGGTGCCCCGGATGACACAACCGTCGAGGCATGGTTGGAGAATATGGCGATGTGCTTTTCACTTCGGGACTATACCTCCAACATGAAGGTCCACATGGTGATCTTTCAACTAAAGGGGAGCACTCTTCTATAGTGGAAGACACTCCTACCACAACTGAACATGGTTGTCGAAGACGTGTCGTGGGAATTGTTCAAGGAACGTTTCTGAGAGAGGTACCTATTAGAGGAATTCATTGAGCATCAGTTGAACGAGTTCAATGCCTTACAACAAGGCAGGTCGTACGGTGTGTGAGTATGAGGCCCGTTTTATGCAGCGGCTTCGGTATGCTCTACACCTTAATACTAAGAAACTTAAGGTCAACATGTTCATGTTCGGCCTTATTGGCAACTTACGTGCAAAGGTTAGGATTTTGATGCCTCAAACCTTGCATGATGTCATCCAAAAGGCCCTCATAGAAGAGGAGGATCTTATCAGCGGGGGTCAGAGAAGGACTCCAGTGAGACTAGTAGGGTAGGTCTCATCTAGTGCACAGCAGCATCAAACACCAGCCAGACATATGCCAAGATATCGTGGATTCCATAGGGGATCCACTTTCACTACACCTCAGCGATCGACGCCTCAACAGCGGACACCTTATCGAGGACCACGACATCAGCAACAATGTCGACCATAGTAACAACATCTTAGGCTAGTTCCACAGAACAAACCAGGATTCTAGGGTGGTGGGTCATCATCTTCTACTTCGGGTACCAGGAGTACTGGACCGAAGAAGGGGTGTTGGACATCTCGGGAGACACACTACCAGTGCGATTGCCTAGTGGAGAGGACTAGACTGTTTGGATTAGTTGGACCCACTACCATAAGAGATATGGGAAAGGCCCATCAGATTCATGCAGCGGTGAATAACTGCCAGGCCGAGCACTAGTCGACTATGATTGAGATGTCAGGTACCGTTGCTGACCAGACCCTTAGTATTTTGATAGATCCTGGTGCTACCAAGAGTTTCATTTCAGGTTTAGCACTAAAAAGTATTAAGGTAAAGGTAGTCGAACAAGATGAGTTTAGCTTTGTGGAGATGGCTTCGGGAGCCAAATAGAAGGTTGGAGGAAAGGTTACGGGTTGTACCCTTAACCTAGGAGAGTTTGTCAGCAGGGACAACCTATATGTCACGATCTTAGGATCTTATGATGTCATGATTGGTATGGACTGGTTGGAATCGCATGAGGCGATACTCAACTGTAAGACGAAACAGTTGAGCTTGGTCGATGATGAGGGACAGAGATGTGTGATTTTAGGTCGGAACCATGGAGTTTCCCTGAGGTTCATCTCTTCCTTGCAGCTACGGAAGATCATGCGCAAGGGGTGCAAGCTTTATGTGATCCTTGCGTTAAACAAGAAGGAGTAGCATAATGTCTAGAACACCTTTCGGTGGTGAGAGAGTTTGTAGATGCCTTTCCAGAGGAGTTACCTGGGATGTCGCCAGAGAGGGAATTGGAGTTTACTATAGACCTAAAACCGGGGACTGAACCAATAGCTAGAATGCCTTATTGGATGTCGACCCCGGAGTTACAGGAGTTGAGAATACAACTGAAAGAATTGCTAGACCTGGGACCAATACATCCAAGTGTGTCACCGTGGGGTGCGCATGTTATTTTCATACGAAAGAAGGATGGGTCGTGGAGGCTCTGCATTGACTACCGTCAGTTGAACAAGGCAAGGATCAAGAATTAGTATCCATTGCCGAGGATTTATGATATGTTCGATCAAATGAAGGGCGCGAAAGTGTTCTCATAGATCAACTTGCGATTAGGATACCACTAGTTATAGATTAAGGAGGATGACGTCCCTAAGACAGCCTTTAAGACGAGGTTTGGACATTACTAGTTTATTGTTTTACCGTTTGGACTGACGAACGCCCCACTGGTATTCATGAGTTTGATGAATGGGGTGTTCCATGAGTACTTGGACAAGTTCATCCAAGTATTCATTAACAATATTTTGATTTACTCTTGGACGATGAAGGAGCATGATGAGCACTTGCGCTTTGTACTATAGTGTTTGCAAGAGCACAAATTGTATGGGAAGTTGTCCAAATGCCCATTTTATCAATCAAGGATTCACTACTTGCGGCATGTCATCTCCAACGAAGGTATCATCATGGATCCAACAAAGGTCGAGGCTATTATGGAATGTCCTACGCCGACGAATGTCCCAGAAGTGTGTAGCTTCATGGGTTTAGTAGGATACTATCGACAATTCATCGAGGGATTTTCAAAGATATAAAATCCGATCACAGAATTGCAGAAGAAAAACAAGAAGTTTGTTTGGACCGAAAAATGCGTGGAAGAATTTTAGAGGCTTAAGGAGTTGTTGACAACAGCACCGATACTAAAGGTCACTAACATGGACGCGGACTTCTTGGTATGCACTGACGCATCCAAGGAAGGCTTAGGCGGAGTCTTGATGCAATATGGACAAGTGATTGCTTACATCTTGAGGAAACTAAGAAGGCATGAGGAGAACTACGCGATGCACGATTTGGAGTTGTTAGCCATCATATATGCCTTGAAGGTTTGGAGACACTACCTTGTTGGATGAAAATTTGAACTAAATACTGACCACTATGAACTACAACACATCTTTACGCAAAGCGACATGAACGCGTGAAAACAACGTTGGTCAGAATTGCTTAGCAAGTACGACTTCGATATTACTTACATAAAAAGAATAGTGAACCGAGTGGCAGATGCATTGAGTCGGAGACCATGCATATTTTCGGTGTTGCCTCTTCAGAGGAATATAAGTGAAAATATTCTAACTTTATAGCGTGATGATGACTGGTACAAAGAGGTCGAGGGTTTTATCAGACAAAACACAATGATGGTACCAATATTTGAAGGATTTACGTTTGACGACGATGGATTACTGAGGTTTAAAAATTAGTTTTACATACCACCGAACGACGAGTTGACGAGTATGATCCTAAATGAGGCTCATAGAGCAGTGTACATAGCTCACCCAGGAGTCACGAAGATGAGGGCCGACCTTAAACCCTTATTCTTATGGAAGGGAATGAAGGAAGAGATAGTCAACTATGTGGACAAATGTCTAGAATGTCAGCAGGTAAAGGGTGAACATAGACATCTAGCATGATTACTACAGCCACACGCTATTTCGGAATCAAAATGGGAGGTTATTTCGATGGATTTTATTGTTGGATTTCCACTGACAGCAAAGAGACACAACTCGATTTTCATAGTAGTAGACACTCTGACGAAGAGTGCTCAATTTATTCCTATGTGTACAATGTATCAAGCACCTGACATAGCTAGAGTTTTCATCAATGAGATTGTGATGTTGCATGGTGTGCATAAGAGGATTATATCCGATCGAGGATCGATGTTCACTGGACAATTTTGGACAAGTTTCCAAGAGGCCTTGGGAACCCAAATTAACTTCAGTACAGCGTATCAATTGGAGACTGATGGGCAGACCAAATGAATGAACCAGACCTTGGAGGACATGTTTCGCATGTACGTGATGGACCAACAAAAGAATTGGGAAGAATTCTTTCTGTTATCACTCCAAGAAACTCCTTAGGGTTGTAGACTAAGGATGTTTGGTAACATAGAAATAATGTGTATATATGCTTGGAACAATGGGGTCTTTAATGATCAATGAAATAAACAACTCATCACACATCTAAAGAAACAGTTCTTTCAGGAAACAATAATCAGATCAAGTAATTTGAAAGGGGGGATGAAGAACACTATTCTTGATTTCCAAATACAAGTGAATGTAGGGATTAATGCAAGATAGAGAGGAATCCTTTAGTTTCAAGTCTATGAGCTCAATAAAGAGATAACAGTCTTCATGAACTAAAATAAACTGAAACAAAGTACAGAAAAGGAAAGATAGACAACTCTGATATTGAAAACGAAAGGAAACGAAACTTTATTTATGCAAAAAGAGTCTATACAGTGGCACAAAATATCTCCCAGTTTGAACCCATGTCTCTTAGCAAAAATAGGCATTTATAGCCTCTTACAATCATTTTTACAGATGCTAAAAACATGGATCTCTATCTAAAAATAGGAATTCAAATCTAACTAAACAACTTGATAATAAAGATTTAAAAACTAAACTATCATTCGAATTGTCTTCAATCTCAAAAATTGGCCATTTGTATCCTTCAACTCCTGGAATCTATGATGTAATGAAACATGGCAAGGCACCTGTCTTGAGAGTTGGATTTCTACAACATTCATAGTCGATACTTGAGGAAATTTGTTTAGCATGTGGTTCCCAAAATTTCCTCGAACCTCTAATACTGAGTCCTTTACAAGCAAGTTGTTATCTCCCTGATACTCTGGAACTCTTTTATAACCTGTGAAAAATTACTCGTTCCGTCCTTGGCTTCCAAAAATGCTTTTCCTTCTTTCACCAGCTAACTCACTTTATATTTCGCTGGTTAGCTGGTGAAAGCGCTGCCTTTCAGCAGCTAACTGGTCACAAAAATACGTTGTGCACTGGTGAAAGCCCTACCTGTGCCCAAAATGAGTTTTCACCTTCAAAACTGTGATTTTATCAAAAACTCAATGTGTTTTTGATTTCTCCCCTTGCATGTTTACAACAACCTGAGCAAGTACTTTCAAATCTGGGTCGGACTTTTGCTTTTGCTTTTGCTTCAATCTTCTGATTTTTCTTTTAAGGCGCTTTGCTAGCCACCATAGACTGTTGTAATCTTTGGTGATATTTTGTTTTCTCTTCTTTTCTTTGACACTTTCCCGAGCCAGTCTTTCAAATGCAGCATTGGTTTTTGCAAAGTTATCAGACAACTTCTTGTATCTTTCTTTGATTACTCGTTCTAAGACTTCCGACTGAGCTATTACTTCTTTGAGATGCTTAATGTTCTGTGTTTTCTTCGACTTAGTGTTTTTTGATGATTCCCCTTCCTCGGTGTGAGTAAAGGTCTCATAATTCTGTGCAAACTCAATTGAGTGTTCAGGATTCTTGATGACAGGGCTCTCATCTTCTTGCTCTGGTTCTGAGTCTGTGTAGGGCAAGTTTAATATGTTTGTTCTCTTCTCTGTAGGCTGTTATGTAGGTTGCTCTGTAGTAGTCTCAAAATTAAGCTTTTTCTTTGACCTGTGAGATTTCACACCAGAGATTCTATCTTCTGGAGGTCCTGGCAGGGTCCTCTTCTTCCTCGAACTGCTTTGAGGAGTCAACTGTTTCTTTCCACCTCTCCCCTGTTCATTTACAGGCTGAGTGTGTGTTTCAAAGCCCTCCCAAAATAGAAAATGTTGCCAGCTCCTTCCCTTCTGTCTTAATTCCTCCAAAATGATCAATTTAATAAGGCCAAAGTGGCACAGGGTGTTCTTCATGCTTAGGGGTTGAGCCCTGATTTTTTTACAGACCTTAGTTAAGCTCTTTTGTAAGAAAAAAGGTAGATTGAGGAGAGTTTTACCTATGAAATGGTCTAGGAGCTTGAAATGATACATCATGAGTTTGTCATACCTGCCCTCTGAGGTTATGTAGAGTTGGATGCCCTTAAATAGATCCTGCCACTCATCTTCTAAATGGGAAACTTGCATGCTCTTTTTCCATGCATTATGCCTGAACTCTTCCTTCAAATAAGCTCTGAAATTTAAGTTTTTGGTGGCAGTAGTTTTGAACCAACTCTGGCCCGATCTTGGTAGGTTGGTCGCTACAACAATGGCAGCTTCATCTACAATGAACTCCAAGGACCCAACCCGAGCCTTATTTCCATCAAATGTTTTAGCAAAAGCCTCTGCTGTCGACTGGTGACAACCACTCTGCAGCCTCTCAACAAATTCGATGCAACCTGCGTTTGAGAAGTGTTTTTGGACTTCTGGATGCGTCTTTAGGAAAGATAGGTTGTCTAACTATTTTCTTAGTAGAGACCCACTGCGTCTCCTCGCCATCTACAACTTGAAACCCCAAACAATTATGCACACCAACCCCTGCAAACTGTTGTTCGGGTCGAGGTCTCGCGCTGGTGAATGCACTCGGCTCTGTCTTTGAACAATAGAAACTTAGCATGCATTTGAGAGTTATGCGTGTTGGAGAAGTGATGAACCAATTTGATGTTGTCAGCCAGGTAGTACAGCTTCTGTACCTGCGCTAATGGATTCGAATTTTCCATTCTCGACGCCATGATTGTGGAGCGTGAGTTACTGAACCAGATCTGATTTATAATCCGATTTGGACATGCAACTCGAGTTTTCATGATTATCCACTTTCACCAGCGCGTCTTTCTTGATTGCATGGCGTGGGTCGATCGTATCATCATTTGATTTTTGAAACGTAGATAAACGCACATGATTCCCACTTTCTCCGGCTAACATCCCATGGGAAATGATCCTTAACTATTGAAACTCACCGCTTTCACCAGCGCACCACCCCGTGAGAAATGCTCCTTAGCTGTTGGAACTCACCACTTTCACAAGCACACACCCACGGGAAATGCTCTTTGGATGTTTGAAAATCCCCGCTTTCACCAACTAACGACCTGTGAGAAATGCTCCTTAGCTGGTGAAAGTTGCCACTTTCACTAGCTAACCATCATCTTTTAAGCACCTGTTAGTTGTTGAAAACATTTTATGAAAATTTTGAAGAGAAGACTTTTATGGGTCATCTTATTTCTAAGACAAAAATCAAAACCTAAGTCTTGCAGCTAGGAAAACTCAAAATCAATTTGAGAAAACTACCAATAGCCATGCTATCCACCACAAAATGCGACCATAGGGACGGGTTCATTTTGGGAGCTAACATTTGGCTCCAACTGGGATGGGCATCTCCCTGTGAGGTGACCAAGAACCTAGCTAGACTCAGTAGCCTTATTACAACTTAAAACAGAAATTTGAAAAATAGTTTTGCTAGTACCATTGGGCATGGAGTTATTGAAATGATAGAAATAAAGAAAAAAGAACTGAAAAAGAATATGTACAAGTAGAACATGGATTCAAAGGAATCCTTATGAGAAATAGATCTTCAGGAAGTGCCCGTTGAAAGGGCCACCTGCTACTTCCTCGCTTGAAAGAGTTTGGAGAACAAAGGTGTTGTTCTGCTACATCGTTGTTATGACAAAAGGACCTATCCAGAGAGCCTCAAATTTGTCGTGTTTCCCCTTCTCCTTCCTTGCTTCATCCCACTTTAAGACTAAATCCCCTATTTTGAAGACATTTGATTTGACTTTCTTGTCGAAAGTTTCTTTGATTCTTTCTTGATACAATTCTGTTTTTTCCAAGAGTTGTTCTCTATCTTGTTGTAGTTCTACCAAATTATGAATTCTCCTGGTCAAATCACTTGGTTTAGAATCGGTTTCTTGTAAGAACTTTGCAACCGACAATTCAAGTTGAACAGGAAATATGGCTTCAGTACCATATACCAACTTGAAAGGAGATGTACCAATTGATTTCTTACATGTAACCCTGTCATCCCACAAAGAAAACTTCAGTTTGGAATCCCAAACTCTGGCATTTTGTTCAAGCAGCTTCTTTATAATTCTGACTAAACTCTTGTTGGATGACTCAGTTAAGCCATTCCCTTGCAGATAGTAAGTTGTGGAATGTACCAGCTGAATTCCCAGCTCTTCACACAATTTCACCAAGTGTTTATCTTTGAATGCAGCAACGTTATCAGTGACTATTCTCTTAGGGCAGCCAAATCTAGAAAATATGTTTTCTTGCAGAAATTTTATGATGACAATATGATTGGCGTTCCGGGTGGGAATAGCCTCAATCCACTTTGTAAAGTAATCGATGGCAACCAAGATCCACCGGTGTTGACCACTAGTAGGCGGATGAATTTCACCTATGAAGTCTAGGCCCCACTACTGGAAAGGCCCTGTGACTACTATAGGTTTGAGGGGAAGAGACTTCAATTGTTGTTTACCTTTGAATCTTTGACACTTGTCACATGTTCTCACAAACTCATACACATCTGAAAATAAGGATGGCCAGTAGTAACCAGATATTAAGATTTTGTGTGCATTGGTTTTCCAATAGTGATTTCCCCCGCATTCACTATTATGAAATTCAA